>CAUYQG010162093.1:0-54537 GCA_963574415.1 Tarsius wallacei | reverse complement strand
GCTGAGGTGAGTGGATTGCCTGAGCCCGCGGGTTCGAGACCCGCCTGGGCAACTTGGCGAGACCTCATCTCTACAAAAAATAAAAAAGAAAAAGAAAAAAAGAAAAAAGAAAAAGAAATCCAGGTATTAGTATTATTCAGTCATGAATCTTAAAGTAATTGTGATCTATATGTTTAAAAAAAAATCAAAGAAGGAAAAATTAAGCAGAGAATTGGAAAAAAGAATCAATTAGAAATTGAACAGATTAAACCAGAGATAAGCTGACTTTTTCTGTAAAGGTCCAGTTGGTAAATATTCTAGGCTTTGTAGACCATACAGTCTCAGTAAAGTATTCACCTCTGCATTGGACTGCAAAATCTACCACTGGCAATACACAAATGAGTGGACATAGTTTTGTTCTGATAAAGCTTTATTTATAAAAACAGATTATATAAATGGAGACAATCACAGAAGAAACAAGGATGGAAATTTTTAAAAATATTATAAAAAACACATGGCACGTGATAAAAATTTACAGAAAAATAACAAAGGGAGAAAGCAGCAGGAACAGTATTTACAGAGAAAATGGTTTAGGATTTTCCAAATTGGATAAAAAATTTCAAGCCAAAGACAAGAAATACTACAAATCTCAAGCAGAATACAAATAGGACAACTTCACCTCTACAAGATGCTTTTCATTACAGCCAAAGTAATTTTCTAAAGTGAAAATATAATGATTCTACTTTTTAAAAAAAGAAATCTCCATTCTGTAATAACACTCAGGATCATAGTGAAACTTAACATGCCCTATAAAGTCCTTCAAGACCCGGCCCCTACGTATCTCTCAGCCTCATCTGTGGACTCTTTCCAGCTCTATGCTCCAGTCATCATGAACCTTTAACCACTTGCTGATCCGTTCAGGCACTTTCATAGATTTGTCCAAGCAGCTTCTTCTATGTAGAATTTACTGTCTCTGATTTTCTTCCTTTAGAACAGTTTTCCATCCAAAAGTCTCAACTCAAGAGTCACTTTGTATTTGATGCCTCTCCTGACTCTTTCTCCTTGCTGACAGAATTGACTTTAACCTTCTCCGGCAATCAGTGTGTTCCGTGAGGACTGAAACTACAGGTTTCTTATTTACATAAGTCTCAGCACCTAAAATGTCTATTTCACTATACAAAGGACCTTAAGTAAATGTTTTGTAATGTTCCATAAATGGAACTCAGGTAGAGAAAATCTAGTTCTCCAAACATACCACAATTAATACCTTATATCATCCCAACGTCAAACACTACAATTGTAAGCTGTACAGAGAACAGCATGACATATGATGCCAGGTAGGGGGAGAATTAATTGGGCAACACACTATTTTCAAATGATCTGAAAAATGAAGCCAAGTGTGAAAAGTCCCTCCCCATCCCTGAAGGTATTCTACATATTTTATTAATTTATTTTCTGCAAAATTTCTACTACATGGGTATATTTTTACCATCACTTTACTAATTAGGAAACTGAGGCCTAGACACCGACTAAGATTGTAGCTAATAAGAGACAGAGCTGTGTTTCTAACCGTCAATGTTCTATTTTGCCACACCATCTTCTGCCCTGGAATTGACTCTCCTTGAAAACTGAGACCCAGCCCAGGCCACTGAAACTTCTTGAGTATCAGAAGCATATAAAACAATTCTCCATGCTTGCCTGTCTTGAATTGTGATACCATTATCCTCTTACAGACCAATTGGTGTGAAATCAGATCCTGCCCGGGAGTGGGAAAAAGAATAGAAAGGGAAGACGCTGGCTCCAAGCTCGGCAAGACACAAAAACTTATTGGAGTTCTGCGGGGGCCTGTTCAAAGTCTGGGTATATTCTGTCATTTGGCAAGAATTAAATAGAGCCTTGTGTCCTCTAAGATTATTTTGTTACCTTCAGGATTAGGTTACCCATCATTATATTTAACCTATGGGAAAAGCCAACACAAAGCTGTGCTAAAGATGTAATAGGAAGCATATAATAAAAAGCCTTCATGTCAAAGAGATACAAGTTTCCCACAGAGAGCTGGTGCTGAATGAATTCTTTTTGCTTCTGCCTACCATCCCTGAGGGGAACTCAGCCTCTGAGGCCCAAAGGGATGCAAGAAAAGCAGCTCCGTCTGCCTTGTACTGATACAGGTGCTCTGGTCTTATTCATCAGTGAGGTAACTATGCAGAGGGTGCAGGAAGAAGAGAAGGGGAGTTAGAGTTGACCTTATCTTGCTTAATCTGTATGAATTCCAGAAGGCCCTGGGGAACCTGAGATTCCTAGACTTATTCCCTTCTCACGTTTCCTACTGGAAATCCCTCCAGCTGGTGGGATGCTAAAATAGGTACCATTTAGCTGGCTAATGAAGTCCATATGAAATTGTTAGAAATATAATTGACACTTCAGACTTGGGATCTGCAGTTTTCTTTGTACAGTTTTCTGCTGCCCAGCGTGGCTGCCTGCTGGGAATGCTTCTGTTTTCCAAGCTTCTTTGCCCTGGCTGGAGTTAAAAGTAGATGCTTGATGTGCTAATGTCAGGTTATAATAATAACTATATGTTATGCTGATTAAATAAAATAACATTTGTAAAGCAAAGTGCCAGACACATGGTGGCACTGTCTAAATCGTAATGGTTATTTACAATCTGCCCTCTACCCACCGTTTCCAGGCTTGTTTCTCAAGACTCTGTTCCTCCCTGAGGCCTAGTTCAGCACACCTTAATATCCATCCCCATTGAAATGGCCATTGTTCCTGGCAGACATGAATTCCTTCATGCTGTCATGACTTCATATGTGCCTGCTAAAGAGAATGCTCCCAGGTCCCTAAGGTGAAAGAAATGGTTTTATCTCCTGAGCAATAAAGTAAAGGTTCATGAGGGTTTAAGAATACTCCATGTGAACTTGGACCTTCTCTGTGATATTTAGCCCTTTTGACTTTTGGGACAAAATTGGCACTCAATAAATAATTGTCAGATGCATGAATGCATAAAAGAAGAGGGTTCAAAAAGATTCTGAAATTTTAGTGTGTTATAAAATCACCAGGGGTTTGTTAAAATTGCAGGCTCTCTGCAATATTTTCCCTTACAGGTAAGAAATATGGGAAAATTCAAGCCTCTCAGTTTTTTGTGTTTTTTATATATAACACAAAAAACTGAGGGGTGTGAATATGTATATATGCACACACATATATATACACACACACACAAAGTAATTGACTAATTATAGATATACATGAACATAGTTTTGAATTAAGAATAGTACAATAGTATATGATTCTGAAGAGAAGGGTACCATCAGTTTTTTACTAATAACCTCCAATCACCTGGAGCCCAAAATAAGGAGGCAAGGATCTATCTGTTCTCTTTCTAGTTTATGTATGGTAGAGGTTATACTTGGTACACATTCAGAAAGCCATAACACATAAATAGCAATTGCTTTTACTGAGGAAAGGTAAAGAACTCTTTTCAAATTACATTAAGTATTGCTTATGCCAGCTCCATGAAGCAAATATATATGTATGAATACATCAATACAGCAAGATATAGATGTGTGCACACTTATAAATACAAACTTATGAATAAAGATGGCTCAGAAAGGCTAAAAAAAATGACTAAAACCATAAAGGGTCGAGTCAAGATTCAAACGCAGCACCCCCATCTCCAAAATCTGTGTTCTTGCACTCTCTATAGTGTTTTCCAATGACATTAAAATGGAAGCCAAGTGTGAAAAGCTCCCCCACTCATCGGAGTACTTCAGCAAGATTCTCTATAGTTTTTAAAGTCAGTGACTCAATTTCACAGTCCATCTTTGACTTGGAAGCAAAATTTAATTAATGATGTGTATTGCATATACATATCCCCAGAAGCAACTGCAAACTGGTAATGTTGTGTGAGTGTCCACTGGTTTCATCAGGAATGGGAAGGGAATTCTCCTGTTGCTAAGGGTTTACTGTGTGTAAGGAAGAGGGCTGGAGACTTAAAACACTGCATGTCCTTTAGTGAAATAAGAATAAAGGGAGGCTGGGCTCAGTAGCTCAGCCTGTAATCCCGCGTTTTGGGAGGCTGAGGTGAGTGAATTGCCTGAGCCCGCGGGTTCGAGACCCACCTGGGCAACTTGGCTAGACCTCATCTCTACAATAAATCAAAAAATTAGCCGGGCGTGGTAGCGCATGCCTGTAGTTCCAGCTACTTGGAAGGCTGAGGCGGAAGGATTGCCTAAGCTCAGCAGGGCTGCGGTGGCCGGGAGAGGCCACTGCACTCCAGTCTGGGTGACAGAGTGAGACTCCAATTCAAAAAAAAAAAAAGAATAAAGGGAAACCTTTGTCTAAAGAGAAGTGAGATGAAAATAAATAAAACCTTCTTTACTATATTGTTGTCACTCCTTTCCTGATTTTCCTTAGTATTGGAATCATTTTGTTCATAGAAGGCCATTTATAAGGTGTGATTTTTTTTTAACCATCTCAGAGAAGGTCCCTAAGTCAAGTACGACCCCTGCTACCCTCTGCACACTATATCTGAGGGTCCATAAGTCAAGATTAACTCAGTTTTTTTGGGGGGTTATCCCCTCTTAGGATGCCAAAATCCAGAAGTGATAGCAGAGTCATGTTTTGGACATATTTTCTTAGATTTGGATGTATGACCTTAGAAGAATCCAACATGGAGTTTGAATGATGCACACCGGAGACAGAGAGGCTGTCACTGAGCATAGAAGAAAGAACCAGAGATGCTCAAACATATACTGAGTCCCTAGACCACATTTTTGACCTTTGTTTCTGGTCACAAGATGTAGTTGTTCCCACCATCCTCTCTTCATTCCAGTCCTTTCTCCTACTGTCATGCTTTTCTGCCCCAAAATTTGTTCCTATAAGATAAGTTAATACTTCCTTTGCTTTTCCAGTATGCTTGTTTGTGGACTGGTTATATAATAATCCCAGTAACAGGGTTTTTGGAAAATAAATATTTGCAGGACCTGCCCTCAAATCCTTCAATCCACTAGATCTGGAGGGTGGCCCAGAAAACTGGATTTTTCAAAGACTCTCCTCAGCAATTCTGAGGCAGAGCCAGATTCTCAGCTTCTGATAAGCTGGGAAAGAACAATTCTAGAGAAACTTTGCTTCACGTGCTCCCCAGTGCCCCAGATGAGTGGAGACCAATGGGGAGATCAAAGTAATATTTCATGTCTCCTAAATCCATTTTCAAAAGTCAGTAAGACATAAAATTTAATTTCCCTGAAAAGGTATACACTGACTTTATCCACAGGGTAGTACATAAGACTGGAGTTTTGTGGCATTCCTTCTATCTTCCACCTTCATCACCCAGAGGCAGATATTATTTAATTACTCAATTCAAAAGCATCTAGCTTTCTAGCTTTCTCTCGCCATACCCTTCCATAACTTAGCCACCACAAATTATTTGCCAGCTCAGCCTCATCCTCTACACTTTCTTCTAAGAATTCTCTCATCAACACAGATATAGCAGGGGTCAGAAACCCTCTTGTTTCTCTTCTGGTAGAAAAGTAGTGTCTCTTAAAGAACACAAAAGAGAAAGGAAGGAAAAGATAAGGGCACCTTTGTTCCCTTGGCCCAATTCTTACAAAAATCACCTATTTTAATTTAAGCCTTGATTAAAACAAAGCAAAGTTTATGTCCATAGAAACATATGTTGATGAATCTCATAAGGGCAAAAGTAGAAGATAATAAAATTTACCTTTAGTGCCCATCCACCCTGCAGTCCCCTGGAACTGGCTCTCACTTGCTTGTGAGAGTTGTCTTCTTAATAAATTGGGTTTTCTTCCTAATAAATTAATAAAACAGAGAGATGTATAAATGCTAAAATACATCTATCTCAATCCAGAAATCAACATTATACTTCATAGAAAAATACTAGAAGAATTTCTAACTGAATCAGAAACAATAAAAGAATGCTCATTCAGATGATAATGAACATTTGTTTTTCCTCATTCTGGAGGTACTAGACAACATTATTAAGGAGAGTAAAACATTTGGGTGACAAATATTGAAAAAGAGGAGTTATAAATACTGGGGAAGAAGAGTACTTGCACTATGTGATATGACTGTACTCTTGAAACATACTAGAGCATCAGCTAAAAACACTATTAAAACAATATGAGGCAGGCATGGTGGTTCAAGCCTATAATTCCACATTTTGGGAGACCAAGACAGTAGAATCGCTTGAGCCCAGGAGTTTGAGACCAGTCTGAGCAACATAGTCAGATCCTATCTCTACAAAAAGATAAAAAATTAAAGGGGTGTGGTGGCACACTCTTGTAGTTCCAGCTACTTGGGAGGCTGAGGAGGGAGAATCACTTGAGTCCAGGAGTTCGAGGACAAGGTAAAACCTCTCTCTGTCTCTCTCTCTCTCTCTCTCTCTCTCTCTCTCTCTCTCTCTCTCTCTCTCTCTCTCTGTCTCTCTCTCTCTGTCTCTCTCTCTCTCTCTCTCTCTGTCTCTCTCTCTTTCTCTCTCTCTCTCTCTCTCTGTCTCTCTCTCTGTCTCTCTCTCTCTCTCTCTCTCTCTCTCTCTCTCCCTCTCTCCCCTCCCTCCCTCCCTCCCCACCCTGTCACTGTCTGTGGGAACTCAGTAAGTGCCCACCTTAACACCTCAAGAGAAAGGTGTGTTCTACTTGCTCCTCTGTCTGTCAGTCATTTGCCTTGGGTTGCCTCTCCTCTGCTCCCAGGATGAGGAGGAAGGATGAGTACAACTGGCCTTGAGAAGAGGATGTGGATGGGGTGCCAACTGCACCCACTATACTAACTACAGCCTTTGCTCATGATGGTAGATGTAAAATGAAGCCTGAGAACAAGCCATAGAGAACTGGAACACCAGAACACACTAGATACTTTATTCGCCAATGTTCGCCATTGGGAAGGCAGCCATCGCCTGGGGTATTGAGTCAAATACACTGGTTTTGAGTTCTACCTCAGCCACTCTGACTTGAGAAAATTGTCTAGCTTAAACCTAAATTTCTTCTTCTGTAAAATGTATACAACTATGTTTAAAAAGTTTACACTATAGGGTAGTTATAAGGATTAAAGGAGACCATGTAGCATTATGAACAGCATTGCCTGGAATGTGGTATAAGCTCAGTAAGCTTTAGCTAATTGTTCCTTTGCTACTGCATAATCTAGGTTTGACCCTCTTACAAAACAAACAAAAAATAAACAAATAAAGCCCATGCTTCGTTTAACATTGCCTCAGCTCCAGCACCAGCATGCTCTCTTCAAAATGTCTTGACTTCTGGTCCCTACCCCCTGCTGCACCTGTGAATTCTGAATGACATTATCTACCTCAACTCTGAGATATATTATATATACATATAATAAATTCAGCATACTCATTTAGCATAGAAAACTAATACTTATGGTCTGGACATAATTTTAAAGAGAATTTAAAGAAGCTAAAACTCCTTTTCTTATAACATTTTGTAAATATATTAATAAAATTATGCACTAATAAAAATTTCTTCCTGAATGCAAAAGCATTACATATACATATACATTGTAAACATTCTACAAAATACAGATTAGCAAAATAAAAAAGCAATTTAAATCCCACCATGTAGAAACACTTAATATTATTGTTTTATGCATATCTTTCTGGACTTTATGTGCATAAGAATATATTACTAGATGATCTTTATACAAAGTTGTATTCATAGTGTTTTATTGTTTTGTAACTTTCTTTTGTCATTTCAGAGGCTATCACATCTTTCGTGGTCACTAAAAGTTTTGTGATCTCATTTAAATGGTACAGAATGTGAAAGTAATAAATATAGACATAGATAGAGATAGTTATAGATGTATATATTAATAAATGTGTGTATAAATATACAGATACAACACACAAAATATAAATACCACCTAACATATCCATATATAGTGAAATCTATACATATTGCATAAAATAGGCTTGTATTTTAAAATGAGCAAATTCATAAATCTTTTCTTACTTCTGTCTTTGCTTGTGATTAAAATTCTATGCAAAATTTAAAGTACACAGTGATTATACATGTACATATATTTATATATTTAAATCAGTTTAACAACTGCTTTTAGCACCTGCTGGATAAAAGATGTCATAGGTTTACTAAGATGGACAAGAAACAGATGCTGTTAGAATATTCTCCCAGTCAATTCTTAGAGAGAGACCTGGATACAAATAATTATGAGAGATATAACATGTTATAATGATTATACCAAGTGCTAAAAAACACCAAGAAGAAAAAGATCATATTATTTGGAGGTAAAAGGAGGAGAAACAAGAAAGCTATCACAGAGGAAATGGAATTTTCACTGGTACTTGATGGCTGGAGAATGGGAGAAAAAATATTTTGGCTGAGGGAAAACATGAGCAAAAGCATGCTGCAGTTAAAGTCTCTGGGAGTAGATTCCCAGACGAATTTCTATTTGATTTAATTCCAAACGCAATTAAAAATAGCAAAGAATTTTCTGAACTGTACCCAGTATTAAGATATTAGGTGGGTAACAGCCTTTCATGGCATGTTTAAGACTGTACTTATTTTGACAAATCCCCATTGAAGCCAGATGAAGTTGATTTCTCTGAATACACACACACACACACACACACACACACACACACACACACACACACTCTTTGTCCTTCATACCTGTGGTTTCTTCATACAGGGTGAATTCTGTATTCATGGATCCAACAACCAACCGCATATTGAAAATATTACCCCCAAAATTGCATCTTTACTGAAAACGTACAAACTTCTTTTTCTTGTCATCATTGTCTAAGCAGTATAGCGTAACAACTATTCATATAGCATTTACATTGCATTAGGTATCATAAGTAATCTAGAGGTGCTTTGAAGAATATGGGAGGATATTCACAGATTATATGCAAATACTATGCCACTTTATATAAGGAACTTGAGAAGCATTTACTGATTTAGTTATCCATGGGAGGTTCTGGAACCAAATTTCCCATGAACATGGAAGAATGACACACAGACATACACTTAACTATTTTTGCAATATGTGTATTCTTTGGAATATATAATATACATATATTTATACATGTAGGTAAATATTCTTTCCCTTTGGAAATAAATACTTACGGTATATTATGAAGTGATGGCACTTCTTAGTGGATTGTAGGGCAGGATACTGACCTGGCTAGGAGTGTGCTTACCCCATTCCTGATAACAATAACTGGACTGAAATGTGCTTGCTGGAATTCTCAAGCCATCCCTAAGTCCAGAGTGTAACTAAATTCCCTATTAGAGAGCCAATTTGTTGTGGGGGAAATTAAGTTATTATTGCCTCTTGAATGTCAGCTGGCAGGCTCCATCTCTGGCTAATGCCTGTAATTATACAAACAGCCTTCCGAGCACAACCCGTATGGCAGCTGCATATGGCATTTACAGTTGTTATAATAACACAACAGCCAGCCAAGAAGCACAACACAAGCACACTTCTAACCCGCAAGTGACCTGCTAATTAGCAGCTGTGTGGGGTTAACAGAAAGAGCACCTCATATAGGGTGGTGTGTTATGAATGTAAACACTGACCCTGGTAAATGGGAAAATGTATGCCAGGAGAAGCTTACTCATTCCCAGCCTGTGTTGGTCAAACAAATGGGAAAAGCACACACTCAACAGAAAGAGCCCATAAAATTAATATAACACTGAGAAGAGGGAATCTGGTGTCTTCTCCCCATAACCACTCCCACAACCCCTGAATCATAACTACAGAATTAATTTTAGGGTGTGTATATTGAGGTTAAACGTGCCCAGTCCCAAAAACCCACTCTCCACCTTGGCTCCGATGGCTTATTTTCTCGTTCCATTGGATTATTTCATTTATGTTTGCCCTAAAGCTTCCTTTTGTTTCTCACTCAGAAGTTTTGTTTGTTTTGTTTCCGTGCTCAGAAGGCTGTTTTTATAACTACCCTATTATTGAGTACCATATTAAAAACTCAAATGCCTCCTAATATTTCTCTTCCTCCCATTCAACTGCTCCAAAAACCTGCTTCTGTCTAGTTCCTTCAAAGTCTAATTTCAAGTTCTACTATAGTCAAACATTTGAATATTGTTCTTAATAATTGACATTTATGAATGTAACAAACTTTCTAGACAAAACAAACAAAACACATATGGATCATGAGATTGTTCACATGGACTCTGTTTCTCATATTTTAAAAAACAATTGTCTTAACATGGCAGTAATTTTTCTCTTAATCTCTCTTCCTAACAAAATTAAACTCCTTTTCTCTTTTCCCATATACAATTTTTATCATTTATAATGCCACAAAGTGAATGAATATCAAAAGATAATCATTTACCATAAAAGTAAATGTTCACTGGGTACACTCGTAGTTTAAACCTGGTTGATAATAATAATTAATGATAACAGCAATATTTATTAGGTGATGATTAGGTACAGCATTGTACTGAACACTTGACATATATAATCTCATCGATATACATAACAATTCTATTAAGCATGTTTCATTATTGCATCATTTCACAGATGAGAGAATGGCTCTGAGAGAAATTCAGTACTTGCTCAAACTCTCACAGTCAGTGTAAAAGCTAGAATCCAAACTAGATGGATCTCATTCCAAAACCCAAATACTTCTCCATGAAGTCAGTTAGAAGGTCACTGCTCAAAGCCCTGATCTCCTCACGTATATAAATGAAATGATCTCTAAGGTCCCCTTCAGGTCTGTACACGACAAGGAGACTAAGAAGTATAAAATGCAGTCCTCAAAAGGCTTCTCATCTATTTATGAATCAGAAGATAAAGACTATTTAAATTAATTGTGTTATATTTTGTAGTTCATCTGTTTATTATTTACTTATAAAGTATTTGTATTTAAGAAGTAATTTGAGGCTTTCCATTCAAGACAGCATACCTACCACATGTCTTTTCTTCCCCTTTTCTCCCAAAGTTCAGGGAAATATCTGTATCATTATGCAGAAAAATAAAACCATGGCTGCATAGGCAAGAGAATGGCTGTCATCATAGTACAAGCAATTTCAGGATGCTTTTGGATGAGGCAGATGGGAATGTGTAAGGAATGAAGCAGAGGAGAGAACTGAGCATCCTGGCAGGAGGAAGCTCTAGGTAAGGAGGAGTTCATCTTCCAGAAGGATCCATGAGAGGCTTCCTGTTTGCAGGTGGTAGGTGAAGAAGACTGGAGTGTAACCTTAGGAGGTGGGGATGGGGTAAAGAAGTCGTTTGGAAGTTTAACTATGAATGGCAGTACCATTTGCCCCACACTCACCCTGAGACTAGGAAGTCTATTGCTTCTTCCCAGAGTAAAAAAATACAAAAGCCTCTCCTTTAAACAAATTTAATATTCCAGGAAGAGTTTGTGGTCTGGGGTACTCTTGGTACTGAGCAAAACCCTTCTGGTTCTGTATATGGATGACCTTAATTTCACAGGCCATAAGTTCCCTTATTTTAGGCTGTATTGAAAGGAAACCAGCCTTCCCATTTCCAGAAGCCTAGCAGCCAAACTAGCAAAAGTGCACAAAAATCTTATGTCAACTATATATAATCTTCAACATGACTCTTCATTCTTACACATAAATAAAAAACTACCTAGGTGAGAGAATTGTTTGAGGCCAGGAGTTAGAGAACAACCTGAGCAACATAGTGAGACTCCCACCAATACAAAAAAAAATAGGTCTTGGTGGCATACGCCTGTAGTCCCACCTACTCTGGAAGCTGAGACAGAAGGATCCCTTGAGCCCAGGAGTTTGAGAATACAGTGATCCATGATCGTGACAATGTACTCTAGTCTGGATGACAGAGCAAGAACTTATCTCTAAAAATATGAATAAATAAATAACCAGAAGTGCAGAAAAAAAAGAAATGTTACATAAATGAGCAGAAATAACACTCAAATAATGAGGTGAATAAACTAATATCAAATAAGATTATTAAATGTCTTAGCCTCAATAAAATTTGAGAGAAAATTTGTTTACTAAAAAGTAGGATTCTGAAAGTAAAAAAAATCAGAGAATATGAAAGAGTTATTGGAAATTAAAATGAATATTGCCAGAATAAAATATCAGTGAAATGACTGGAAGACAGAGTAGAGTAACTTTCTTAAAACACAAATTAGAAGGATAGATGTAGACAGAAAGAAGAAAGCAAATAAGGGTTGGCTCCACGGAGTTCTACATCTTAGTAAATGAAGTAACTAGAAAGGAAACCAAAGAATGGAGATAAAAGTGTCAAATGTGTAATGAGAGAAACTCAGAAAAAAATACAAAATTCTTCAGAATAAAAAGACTACAGTGTAATGATTAAGATAAATGACAGAAGACCACATCTAAAAGATTGTCAGGAAACTTAAGAACAGCATGGATTTAACAAAATAAATAAAGTCTGAAAGCTTCCAGAAGAGACAGGGAAAAAATCCTTACTTACACAAAGGAACAACAATCTGATTTCTCATGAAGACCAGTGACTATTAGAAGACACCGCCTTCAAAGTTCTGAGGGTAATTTTTAAAATATAGACTTTATATTTTAAGACAGATGTACAGAACAGTTCAGAAGGTGATATACAGAGTTGCTATAAACCTGGCACTCAGCCTCCTCTGTTATTAATATCTTATAGTCTTACACTAGTAAGATACGTTTGACAATTAATGAGCAATATTAATATCTACTTACTCAGATTTCCTTAGTCTAAAATCTGATCCAGGGTATGACACTACATTCAATTTTTGTCTCCTTGAGCTTGTTTTAACTGTGACAGTTTCTCAGACTTTCCTTGTTTTTAATGATCTTGATAGTTTTGAGGAGTACTGAGCATATAATCTGTAGGCTATCCCTCTGTTAGGATGTGTCCAATATTTTCCTCATGTTTATACCGAGGTTATGGGTTTGGGGGAAAAAAGACCACAAAGTAAAGTGCCATTCTCATCACATCTTATCAAGGGTAAATACTGACAACATGACTTACGATTTATCACTACGAATGTTGGCCTTAATCACCTGGCTAAGGTACTGTTTGTCAGGCTTGCTTATTTTGTAAAATTATTCTTTTCTTTCCCTTTCCATACTCTTATGCAGAGCCTATACTTAAGGAGTGGAGATTTATAAAAGATGTGTGTAAATTATTTAGACTATGTCTGCATGGGAGATTTGTCTCTTCTCCCTTCTAGATTAATGCTTTCTTTATGTCAGTATGGATTTATATATATTTGCTTTATGCTTTGAGTTATAATCCAACATTATTTTTGTTTTCTCAAATTGTATTAGTTATGGCCATAAGAGCTTTTTCAGTTGGCTCCTGTGCAGCTTTGATATCAATATGTGTTGGTTGTGTTTTCATTTCTGTTTTTGTTCTTTGAGAACTTCATTACTTTCTATGACCAGAAGATACTCAAGGTTCTTTTTGTATATTTCCTGTCCTGGTCCTAGAATCAGTCATTTCTCCAAGAAGCTCGCCCTTTTCTTGGAAATGATATTAGAAACCAAGTTCTGAGTGCTAGGTATGCTCCTTGCTTGGGGTCTTATTGCTTCTAGGCTCTCTAAGTTGACAAAACAAGGAAATGTATGTGTATATACCAGTACATGTATATACTCACATTTATAAATATATCTATAGGTACCCATCTGGTTCTATATTGAATCAAATATAAAGTCATACTGATGTCTCCAACTATAATTCACTACCACATGAATTATCCTAGCTCCTCTCCTTGCTTGTCTATAAACTACCACAATGAAAAACCTGATTCCCACCATCTGCCATCTAGTTAAATAATTGTTCAATTCCAGTATACATGTACACAGTATCAGAATTGTTAACTCATACAGAGTTTATCAGCTGAGTTTATTTCTTATGAAACAAGTATATTTCTTACGTGCAATTCCTTTTGCCACTAGAATTTCAGAATCCACTCATTTCCAGAATTACTTAGGACAGCATTTTTCGTCTCATAACCTTCACGAAGGTTGTATTACTTTTTTAAAACATTCATATACAAAAGTTCACTCTGTACTATAATATTCTATGATTTTGCAAATGCAAACGTATGATATCCACTATTACAATATCATATAAAATAATTTTACCACCTCAAAAAAGCCTCTAGGTTTTACCTATTCAGTTCCCCCCCAAAAAACATCTGGCAACTACTGATCTTTTCACTAGTTGTGTATTTTCCAGTATGTGATTTATAGATGTATATACATCTGTAAATTCAACTGGGAAAAATTGACATCTTAACAATATTAACTATGAACACAGATTATCTCTCCATTTATTTAGATCATCTGATTTTTTTTCCTCAAAATTTTGTAGTTTTCCACATACATTGTCTATACAAATTTTGTTCAGTGTGTACATAAGTATTTTAAATTTTGATGCCATTGTAAGTTGTGTTTTTTTAATCTCAAATTCCAATAATAGTCGTCTTTCTTATATTAACTTTAGTTCCTGTGACTTTGCTATCCTTGTTTATTAGTTCTAAATGTTTTTTTTGTTTTGTTTTGTTTTTTGTCTTGCTATCTTTGTTGATTTGGGGGGAATTTCTACATAAAAAAATTATCTTTTGCTTTCTAATCTGTTTCATTTTATTTCCTTTTTATGTTTATTGCACTAAGACTACCAGTAAGATGTTGAATAGGAATGCTGCAAGGGGATATCTTTACCTTGTTATTGATCTCAGCAGGGAAGCATCTGTTTCTCACCATTAAGTATCAAGTTAGCTGCAGAGTTTTTTGTTTTTGTTTTTTGGTAGATATTCTTTATGGAGTAGAAGTTTCTCTCTATTCCTTGTTTGCTGAGAATTTTGATCATGAATGGGATTGGATTGTGTTAAGTACGTTATCGATATCAGTAGACATGGTTAAATGATTTTCTTCTTCAGCCTGTTGATATAGTGGGTTATATTAATTGATTTTTAAATTTTGAACCAGCTCTGCATACCTGAAATAAAGTCCATGTGGTCATGGTGTATAATTCCTATTATACATTTTTAACTTCAGTTTGCTAATATTTTATTGAGGATTTTGCTTCTATGTTGTATCAGTTTCCCTTTTCTACTATTAAAAAAATGCCATGAAGACAATGGCACTAAACAACACAAATGAATTATCTTACCACCCTGGGAGTCAGAAGTGTGAAGTGAGCCTTATGGGCTTAGCAAAGCTTCATTCCTTCTATAAGCTTTAGAAGACAATCCACTTCCTCGCCTTTTCCAGCTTCTAGAGGCCCACTGCATCCCTTGGCTACTGGCTCCTCCCTTCACCTTCAATGAACATTACTTCTACCTCTTTTTCTGTCATCACATCTCTCTGACTCTGACACTCTGGTCACCTTTTATAAAGACCCTTATGATTACAGTGGACCAACCCAGTTAATACAGGATAATCCCTCCTTCTCAAGGTCCTTAACTTAATAACATCTGCTAAGAGCCTCTTGCCATGCAAAATAACAGATTTTAGGGATTAGCATGTGGACGTCTTTGAGGGGTAGAGGATTAGGTGTATAATTCTGTCTACCACATGTTCATGAGAAATATTGGTCTGCAGTTTTTCTTCCTTATAATGTCTTTACCTGGTTTTAGTATTATGGTAATGCTGACCTCATAGAATAAATTAGGAAATGTTGCATCTCCTATTAGCTGGAAGAGATTGCAGTAAATTGGCATTATTTCTTCCTTAGTGTTTGGCAGAATTTACTACTGAAATAATTTGGGCCTGGTGTTCTTTATTTTTTGTAAGTTTCTAAATTATTTATTCAATTTTTAAATAGTTACAGCCTTGTTGAAATTATAGCTCTCTTCTCGTGTGTTTTGATAACTTACATCTTTCAAGGAATTAGTCCTTTTCATCTACATTATCAACTGTGTGGACATGGAGTTGCTCATATTATTTATTACTATTTTATTGTCCATGTGATCAGTAGCTATGATACTTCATTCATTTCTGCTATTAGCAATTTGTATTTTCTACCTTTTTTTCTTAGCTATTCTGTTAAGAGGTTTCCTATTTTTATTGGTCTTTCCAAATAACTAGGTTTTATTGATTTTCATTATTGTTTTCTTGCTTTCAAATTTATTGATTTCTGCCCTAGCTTTCATTTCCTTCTTTTCACTTGCTTTAGGTTTATGTTATTGTTCATTTTCTGGTTTCTTAAAATGAAAGCATGCATCATTGATTCTAGATATTTCTTATTTTCTAATACTTGCATTCATTGCTATAAATTTCCTTCAAATAAATGCTTTCACTGCATTCTACAATATTTGATAAGTTGCATATTTAATTTCACTTATTTTAAAATATTTTTAAGTTTCTCTTGATAACAGACGCTGGCAAGGATGCAAAGAAAAAGGAAGGCTTCTACACTGCTGGTGAGAATGCAAACTAGTGCAACTTCTTTGGAAAACAGTGTGGAAATTTCTGAAAGACCTAGAAATTGACCTTCCATATGACCCAGTAATTCTTCTATTGGTAATATACCCAGAGGAACTCAAATCATTCTACCAAAATGATACCTGCACCTGCATGTTTGTTGCAGCTCTATCTACAATAGCAAAAACATGGAACCAACCATGCTGCCCATGGAAGCTGGACTGGATAAAAAAAAGTGTGGTACATATATACAACGGAATATTTTGCAGCCATAAAGAAGGACAAACATGGACTTCGGAACAGATTGTATTTAGAGTCAATCATACTCAGTGATCTATCACAGAAACAAAGAACAGAGTACCATATGTTCTCACTCATAAGCAGAAGAACAATTATCATAATACTATAAGAAAAGGATTGGCAGTAGTGGGAAACTGCCTGGGGAGGAGGATGGGATTAGCAGTTGAGGGAAACTGCTAGGGGAGGGAAGGGCATACCTCATCAACAAGGGTAACTGCATAATCAACATTTGTATACCTAGCCCTGTATTGTACCCCATATCTTTAAAATAAAAAATAAAGAAAATAAAGAAAAAAGAAAAAGAAGTGTATTATTGCTGTGGTTTGAATGTGTCCTCCAAAAGTTCATGTGTTGGAAACTTGGTTACCACTGTGGTGGTGTTGAGAGGTGAGGCCTTTGGAAGGTGATTGGATCATGAGGACTGTGTACTCATGAACTGATTAATGCTACTAGGTAAGGAGCTGGTTAATCATCATGGGAGTGTTTTTTTGTTTGTTTGGTGTTTTTGTTTGTTTTTTGGTTTTGTTTTTATAAACATGAGCTGTCTTACACTTGTTTTCTGGCCTGTCTGCATTCTTCCAAGGAATGACCTTCATCAGATGCTGGCACCATGCTCTTGGGCTTCCCAGAATCCAGGATCATAAACAGAATAACTTGCTTTATAAATTATTCAGTCTATGGCATTCTGTTACCACAGCAGAAAACAGACTGAGAAAAACAACTGATGTTCAAATATTTTGAGATGTTTCCACTATCTTTCTGTTATTGAGTTCTAGTTTAATTCAATTGTGGTCTGAAAAAAATAATTTTTATAATTTCTATTCTTTTCAATTTGTTAAACTGTGTTTTCTGGCCAGAGCTTGGTGTATCTTAGAGAATAATCCATGTGATCTTGAGAAAAATTGTATTCTGCAATTGTTGTGTCAAGTTCTCTATAAACATCAATTAGGTTTAGTTGATTGATAAACCTGTTCAGTTCAACTGTATCCTCATTGATTATCTGTCTCCCTCATCTATCAACTACTGAAAGAGGAGAGTTGATGTCTTCAACTGTGATAGCAAAGTTATCTATTTTCTCCCATCTCTCTATACAAGTAAAAGGATTTATTCTGAAATTCCTACAGCTGTTACAGTTTTATTTTGATTATTGTTATACCATAGTATATATCTCTTTATCCTCTTACTTTTAGTCTGACTCTTTATATATAAACTGAGTTTCTTGTATACAACGTAGAGTCTTGTTTGCTATTTTTTATTCACTCTACTAATCTCTGTCTTTCAGTTGGCATATTCAGATCGCTCACATTTAAGATGTTTATTGAAAAAAGTGAATCACTGTCTATCATGTTTGTAACATTGAATTTCTTTTTTGAATTTATTTTCTTCTTTTTCTTCTCCTGTCTTCTCTTATTTTAACTGAACATTTCTCATAATTCCATTTTATCCCTTCATTCAGCATATCAATTATATTCTTTTAACAAAAATTTTATTGGTTGCCCTAGAGTTTGAAATATACATTTACAACTAGTCTAATTCCACCTTTAAATAACATTGTACCATTTCACATGTAGTACAGTTACCTTATAACAGAGTATTCTCAATTGCTTTCTTGTATCTTTTATGATATGCTGCCATTCATTGTACTTATACATAGTATGCTATAACTGCCCAATATATTGTCACTTATAATTGTTTTAAATAAATTTACTTTTATATGAATTTAAAATTTATTTTATTTTATTTTTCCAAAAGTTATACATGTTTATTTTAGAGGTGATTATAATAAGCAAACTAGAACTAGAAAGCGAGGGGAGAGTGAGAAAAGATATAGGTGCCATAAGTAATGAATTATCTTTAACAGAAAGGAGAAAATGTAAAGGAACAACGAAGAAAAAAAAGAGTATAAAATGCTTAGACTGAGGCTTCTTAGAGCAGAGCTGATTTTACAGAAGAAAACTTAATAAAAGTGATCTCTTCCTTTACCTTTTCCCTTTCCTATTCAACTTGGAAATTGCTTGCAAATTCCTGGTTAATCAGTGTTTGTAACAAGGGATATCTCTTGAACAGTAGGACATAATAATGATGCTTGGGGTGGGGCAGAGGGGGTACATTTAGAGGAATAGGAAGTTATGTTTTTCATTTAAATTAATTTAAAATTTAAAGGAAGTTTTTCTTTTACTTTCATGTATGCTTTCTCGATGCTAGTCCTGTCTTGATGTACATCCAAGTTTCTGACCTATTCGTTTTTCCTCTGCTTGAATTGCTTCTTCTTAGCATTGTCTGCAGGGTATATCCACCAATTACAAATTTTCCCAGGTTTTTTTTGTTGTTTTTTTGTGTTTTTTTGAGTTGGAGTCTCACTCTGTCACCCAGACTGGAGTGCAGTGGCCGCTCCCGGCCACCGCAGCCTCGACCTGCTGGGCTCTGGCAATCCTTCCACCTCAGCCTTCCAAGTAGCTGGAACTACAGGCGCGCGCTACCACGCCCAGCTGATTTTTGATTTATTGTAGAGATGAGGTTTCGCCAAGTTGTCCAGGCGGGTCTCGAACCCGCGGGCTCAGGCAATCCACTCACCTCAGCCTCCCAAGGCGCGGGATTATAGGCTGAGCCACTGAGCCCGGCTAATTTTCTCAGTTTTTGTTTGTATAAGTCTTTATTTCACCTTACTTTTTTTTTTTTTTTTGAGTTGGGTCTCACTCTGTCACCCAGGCTGAAGTGCAGTGGCATGCTCATGGCCACCGCAACCTCGACCTACTGGGCTTAGGCAATCCTTCCACCTCAGTCTTCCAAGTAGCTGGAACTACAGGTGCGCTACCATGCCCTGCTTATTTTTTTTGATTTATTGTAGAGACAAGATCTCATCAAGTTGCCTAAGCAGGTCTCAAACCCCTGGGCTCAGACAATCCTCTCACCTCAGCCTCCCAAAGTGCTGGGATCACAGGCTGAGCCACCATGCATGGATCATCTTAAATTTTTAAACATAACAATCTGAGGGTATAGAATTCTAAGTTGTTGTTGTTGTTGTTTTCTTTCAACATTTTAAATATTCCATGTTCTTCTTGCTGTGTGACTTATCCTCTATAGGTAAATTCCCACCCCCCATCTTTGCTTTTTTCAACATTTTCTCTTTGTCTTTAGTTTTTTACATGCTGAATATGATGTATCTAGGCATAATTTTTTGGTCTTTATCTTATTTGAAAGTCTATGAACTTTCAAGATCTGTGGTTTTGTTTCTGTCATTAATTTTAGAAAATTCTCAGCCACTTGTTATTTCAGGGTTTTTTTTTCTGCTCTATTCTCTCTTTATTCTGGTGTTCCAATAATGTATATTTTGTATCTTTGAAATTGTCCCACATTTCTTAGTTTTTTTGTGGTTATTTTTAGTCCCCCCCCTTTTCATTTTAGTTTAGAAAGCTGATATTGACATATTTTCAAGCTCACTGATTCTTTCCTCAGCCATGTCTAACCTACTGATGAACCCACCAAAGGCATTCTTCATTTTTATCACTGTTTGTTGATTTCCAGCATTTTATTTTGATTTTTAGAGTTTGTATGTCTTTTGCTTATTTTACTAAACTGTTCTTTTATGTTGTCAACTATTTTTCATTTAAGCCTCTAGCATATTCATTTTAAATTCCTACTCTGATAATTCTAAAATGTGTGTCATATGAGAATCTGGTCCTGATGTTAGTTTTCTGTCTTTAGTCTGTGTTATTTTTTGCCTTTTAACATGAATCATAGTTTTTAATGAAAACCAAGCATTATGTATTAAGTTACATGAACTAAAGCAAAAAGACTTTAATGTGAGGTTTTATATTAATCTGGCCAGGAGTTGGGTTGTTTAATGTCAGCTGTACATGTAAATGCCAGAGGATTCAAATTATTTTAATGTTCTTGTTTTTCTCTCTCTTGTCTCTGGGCTTCCCTAAAAATTCCTCCTTAAACAGTCTGTGCCTTTGATGTCTTGCTGCTCTAAAATACTGTTTTTATACTGGAGCCTGTTGATATACTGTTAAGGTGTAGGGAAGTGGAAGCACTCAAAAATCTTATAAATAAATCTCAGTCTTTTGTAAGCCTGTGTTTCTAGACTGTGATTTTTATATATTTTTTTCTTTTTTAACATTGTTTCCTTGCCGCTTTGTGAGACATGGAGGCTTGCAGGGCTGAAGTTGGGTAAATGTCCTTTTCTTTAGTTGTTGTAAGGCTCTCTTAAAGTCATTTCCTTTAGAGAGTGGTACTTTGTTATAGAAAACACTCTGGGCATTTTCAAATAATTACGTTTCTCCTTTCCCTACCAAAGTCACCAAAAGATCTTTCCCGGATCTTCACTGTGAGAAACTGGTGGAATTCTTGGAAGTAAAACTCATGAGTGTGCAGCCCATAGAAATTTTCATTTCATTCTAGTCTACCCTCAGCCTCCAGCAATTCATCAAAATTATCATTTATGTGTTTCTACTAGTTTAAGGCTCTAGTGGCTTATGCTCCAGGCAAGAAGATTTTGACTGTGACTCCCTGGGTTTGGATTTGTCAGTCTCTAAAGTTTTGAGGTAGTGGCTTAACCTGAGACTGATATTCTCAAATGGGTCCAAGAAAAGTCATTGATTTTTAGTATATTCTTCTTTTTTCCTGTTGTAAGGACAAGAGTGATGACTTTTAAGTTCTTCAGATATGTTAAACTTATATTTAATACCCAAGCAAGCCACCAACCAAGAGTGAAAGCAAATTAAAGATATTCTTAAATGTCAATAAACTTTGAAATGTCTAATAATTGAGAAGCTCTTTAATGAAATGGGAAATAAAATGCAAAAATAAACAAAGTACTGAAGCCATTCTCTAGCCAGAGAAGCGAGATCTCAGGATTGTAGCTGACAAGTCACTGGTCCATGATGGAGTAAGTAGAAGGTCGAAGGTTTTCAAAAAATGTATTTGAAGGAAGTAGATTCCATATAGACATGGCAGGCTTGATAATATGAAAACATGGTAATGAGAAAGAAGGGCAATTAGAAATGCTGTCAGGTCTGGGAACTGTATAAGAATATCATGGTTGACTTTCAGGTCCAGCAATAATCTGAATAACCCTCCAGTAACAAAACATCTAAAAACAATTATTTTACATGTATTGCAGAACTAACAAGAAAATAAGGAAAGTCATTAGAGGCCAATTACAGAGTGAATTCATGAATCTAGCAAAGTAAGCTCTGAAGTTGCTGACTGCCTCAAAGATATCTGTATTATTCTATTACCTAAATCTTCCCAGAAATCTGTTATCCAAATCTTCCCAGAAATCTGCCCAGAAAAAGAAGACTTAAGTCTAGGAATGTGTCGCCTTCCCAACAAAATTTCCCTTATACCTGAAAGGGTGAAGACTGGATGCAAAACTTTCTGTGGATCTAGAAAATCCTCAGTGAAACAGAAAATTAGAAAAAAAAAAAACCTTACATCTGCCCTACAATGGGAGACAGCAAAGAAAATTTCTTATCATTACCTTGTCTTTGTGTGAAAAGAAGAAAACAACTTTCCTTGATAACGTGCAGCTAGGGGCTGGCTTTTACATGAATTTGAGGTTTGAATTCATCCTATGGACACATTCTAGAAACAAGCAAAGTAAATAATAAATTAACTGAGAAGTTAGTCTAAAGTAATTCAAGGAAGATACAATGTCCCCAGGCAGGCTCAGACATAATCTTTTTCAGAAAAATTGTTTTTATTCCAGAACTAAAGAATTCCTACTGCCCTATTGATACATTTCCAATAAATATGAGCTCAAAATGAAAACAAAACAAAACTAGCTAAAAAACAAAGACAAAGTGTACAAAAAATAGATATCATAAATGAGAATATACCAGTATAACATGGAACAGAAGTAGAACAAAAAAGACTTCAGTAAGTTCTTATTAGATACAAAACATAAGTTAGAATGGTTAAAATGACTGTAGAAGTAAGATGGCATAAAAATGTATAAGTAAGGAACAAAAGACTAATAACAATGACTGGAGAGGATGATTTAAACAAATCAGCTAGAATGCATAAGAGTGGAGGTGGGAGAGAGAAACCTTGATTTGTTACCCAATTGTACATTGAGAGAGTTGTCCCACAAAAAGTTTGTAATCTTTGAGCCAAATAACTTTTAAATGAGACAAGCCAAATTCAGTTTAACGAGAGACTGGGTTGGTAGCCCTGGAAACAGTAAGTGACACACCCTAAACGGCACATTCAGAAGAGTAGGGCTTGTTCTGAGCCAAGACCCTCTGAGACTTCCAATGCCATCAGCATGGCTTTCAGTAATTATAGGGCTCCTTTAGCTGAGGCAGAGTGGCAAATCCCTGGCTTCAGCTTCAACATTCCACTGATTGATGGCACCATTTACTCCTCAACCTCATTGCTTCTACCATCACCACCCAGGTTGCTCTCCAGGACCACATTGCTGACTCCATTACCACACTGACTCCACAAATTTAATTATATTCACATATCTTTACTCCTAACCATATTTCAAGCCTCAATGACATCACCTTCTCCAGTGATGCAAGTCACAAAGTTGCAAGTCATCCTTGTTTTTTCCCTTTTCACCTTATGTAACCACTGCAAAATATAAATCACCCAAGTACTATCAATTATATTCCCTCTTAAAAGAAATATGTAAAAATCAAATATGTCTTTCCTCTTCATTCCTGCTGATACACTTGTGGCCATGGCCCCACTGAGATCTTGTGCCTCTGGGCAAGATCCTCTCCATTCATTTTTACTTCTGTTACCTAGCAACAGTTGCACCCTGAGACTAAAATAACCTTAAGTTTCATGGGTTCTTACTTCCACTAGCCCCTTCCAAGGCTTAGAAAGAGCCTTCTTAGTGCACTCCTATGGTAAAATCTGTAAAGGTGAGACACCTCGATATGCCATGTCAAAATCTTATGACAAATAATATGTAAAATAACCCTTTAACAGTGTTTTCAAATTTGACAAACCAAAAAATTTACATAGCACAACCCAAAGATTGTGAAGACAGAAAACACTCTTCTAAACTAATAATAATTAATAATTAGTAAAACTGTATTAACAATGCTAGAGAGAAAAAACTAAATTATCTTTCTAGCCCTCAATAAAATGTGATAGGACAAAATCACTATCAAATGAAGAGGTAAACAAAAGAATTTGGTGTCCACAAACATAAGGGGAAATCTAACAAAAGTATGCTGGAAATAAAGTGATAAAATATGTTAATTTTCTGGATTTTGTGATTGGTCTCAGCATCTTAAAATTTATAATTTGTTGTGCTTTCTTTTCTTATTCTAGACAAGTGTTCACTTTTGTAGTTTTAAATTCATTCTTCTTCTTTTATTTAAAAAGGACCTTTAAATTGTGTATGCATAAGGTCCCACAAAATCTGGGTCCACCACTGCGATGATCAGAGTGATTATTTCCAAATAGAAGTTTGGTTAAGTCACTCTCTCTTATTATTAGCATAAAATCCAAATTTTTTAGCATAATATCAAATGACTTCTTGATCATACTCTGTCAAACATTCTAGTTTTAACTCCTGTGATTCCCCAGTTAGACTTAATATTCCAGACATACAAACTTGCTTAACAGTAGCAACATGGACAACCCTTCCAACTCCTGCATCTGTTTGCTCACTAACCACAATCAGCTTGTCACTTTTTTCTCTCACCCTTTTCTCCTCACTGAAACATTTTCTGATTAACCAATCTATAGGTAGCACATTCCTCATTGTTTTTGCCCACAACACATTTTCCTTATATGTCAAAATATTTATCAGATTTGCCAACTTTATATCTTTTTTCATTTTTATTTTCATGTTTCATATTTTCCCCAGTGGACTCCAAATTCTCTAAGAATCAAAACTCTCTTTTTTTGAGTTTATCTTAGCATATGATAGATGCTTAATAAATATTTATTGAATGAATAAATGGTGTAATTGTAGCTGGAAGAGAGACATTGTATGAAGGGCTGAAACCAAATAGAGGTTTATTTACGGAGGAGTCTCTGAGCAGTAGTGATGAACCAGCTGAAGATGAATGGCCTAAATAACTAGTGATGCAAATATTTGTGATTTCTACAACAGCCTCCAGTGACATTTTATTCTTAAATAAATGCCTGAGAAAATAACATTTACACTATTGAATAGAAATATCTAGGATGTATATTGGTGTAGAAAGGGGTGGGCATACATTTTTTAAAGGAAAGAAAGAAAGTTGCTATAAACAATAAGAAAACCTAGGTATCTTCTCCAAATTATTTATTTCTTAACCATCAATCATGTGAATTTCTGATTATCAGAGCCATCTCTCACACATATACCCACAGAGGTACACACACACAAATAGGCATGACTTATGTAAAACCACAAAGAAGAGAGAATATGGGGCAAATGAATCAGTATAAGAGGCATACCATTGTCTGCTGAATATAGAAAAGTTCCGGGTTTAATTCCATCATTTATTCTGAAGCCTTAAGAAAATTGTAAGGTGGTAATGCCACACTCATTCTAAATCTCTGACATGGCCAAAATTTAAATAGATGTGGTCTACATTAATCCCTACCCATGAAGTATTCTCAGAAAAAGCTGCCAAATCCCCAAATCTAAGAAGAATTACCAGCTGCTATTCCAGAATCCTTGAGTCCTTGGTATTAAGAAATAGAAGAGACCATTACGTTTATATCCTTTCCTTCCAAAAATATAAGATAAGACATTCCTAGATACTTGGAAATTTTATCTCAGCCAATGGACTTCTAGAAAAGTGTATGCAGTCTTGCTGAGTACTTTCTATTTCTCTTTAGGTTCATTCAATCCTTAATGTTACACTTGTTACTCTACAATTTCAAGGAAGATCTTGAGTCAGAGGCACCCAGCTATGCCATGCTTAGATTCCTGACCTATTAGAATATGAGATTAAAAAAAAACATATTGTTTTAAGCCAGTAAATTTTGAAGGAATTTGTTAGACAGCAATAGATAACTAATAATACAGGCATTTAGAAAAAATAATGTGTCTATTTTGGCACATCCAACATTAAAATGTATATGAGAAAACAGGAATGGAGTGAAAGAGCAAAAGTTTGCTGCATTCTTTCCTCACTATGAACACGTGCATACACACATAGCTTTATGCACTGTGTTCTAGAGGCAGCAATTATGTCCCTGTCCTTAGAATCCAGGAGTATGCAGGTTTGTTGGAGAATACAGCTGGGCGTATAAACACGATTGGGAGACAATGAGTAAAGGAGCATCCTTCTATGAAACAAATGAAGAGGGAACATAGCTTGTCTTGTCATTAGTGGAAGGAAGGAAAGGAGGGAGGAGAAATAAGGAAAGAAAGAAAAAAGGAAAGAAAGGAAGGAAAGAAGGGGAAAGAAAAAGGGAAAGAGGGAGGAAAAGAGAGAAAGCACACAAAAAAGAGAGAAAAGAAAAGGGAGGAAAGAGGAAAATTGTGCCCTGCTTGGCTATAAAGTCCACAAAACCCAAAAGCTAAGGTGAAGTGCTTAGATGGACTCTTAAGAAACACTTTCCAGAATATTCCATACATCAAGTGCATTAACAATCTTCTAGGGCAGGGGTCCCCAATCCATGGCCTGTTAGGAACTGTTCTACCAAGCAGAAGATAAGGGTCAGGCAAGAGGGAGCAATGCTTCACTTATATCTACATCTGTATTTTGCTGGCATTACTGCCTGAGGTCCACCTCCTGTCAGATCAGCACTGAAAAGCCTGCTTCCATTTCCAACATCCTAACTTTGTGGAGCAGGGTTTCCTGCAGTGACAGCAACCAAAACGAGATTATGGTGCAGACTGGACATAAACAATGCACTCCGGATGTCACTGTCTCCTATTACACTAAGATGGGATCATCTAGTTGCAGGAAAACAAGCTCAGGCTTCCCACTGATTCTGCATTATGGTGAGTTGTATAATTATTTCATTATATATTATAATGCAATTATAATAGAAATAATAGGATAATTATAATAGAAATACAATAAATGTAATGTGCTTGAATGATCTCAAAACCATCCCTACACCCCCAACCTTCCACCCAGTCCATGAAAAAATTGTCTTCCCAAAATCAGTCCCTGATGAAGGTTGAGGACCTCTGTTCTAGAGCACTGTAATGTTATTATATATACAGGTTTTTGTTAGTGGTTCCTGGCTCATAACGCCCACAGCCCCGTCACAGTCTTTTGTTATAATGTTGAGTATGTTAGGCCTGAGGAGCAGGCTTCAGAAAACATAATTTTCCTGACCTTGTTTTTTTCTTCACCTGCCCCAAGACAGGACTCTAATCTTCCCCCATCTTCCTGATTTGGGGTCTTAAGACCCTCATTCCAGAGTGATACTCACTCCATACCCTGGAGAAAAGAATAATGATATCATGAAACTTCCATAAAAACCCAAGAAGACTGAGTTCTGAGAGCATCCAGAGAGCTGAACACATGGGGGCTGACAGGAAGGTGAATAAGAACTCATCCACCTGCCAGGAGGGTGGTGTGCCCTAACTCCAATAGGGACAGGAGCTCCTGTGCTTAGGACACTTCTAGACTTCGCCCTATGCATCTCTTTACCTGTCTGTTTATTTATATGTTTTAAAATATCCTTCATAATAAACTAGTAAACGTGTCTTCCTGGCTTCCTTGAGCCACTCTAACAACTTAATCAAACCCAAAGAAGAGTTATGGGAACCCCATCTTAAAGATAGTTGGTCAGAAGTTTCAGACCCTCAGACAAACTTGCAGCTGGTGGGAAGGAGTGGTCAGTCTTGGGTAATGAGCCCTCAACCTGTAGGCTCTGATATTATCTTTAGATAGATAGTGGTGGAATTGAATTGAGTTCATTTGTGAAATTGAATTCTGCTTGTTTTTTGATGGGGGGAAACCAATGGATGTCCTTGGATATGAAAGTTTTCTGTGTTGATTGTTGTGGTGTGAGAGCTGAAGACAACATAGACAGGGTTTTTCTGAAACATACACTGTCAACAAAATGGTGGGAAGTGAAGTTCTGAAAGCAGCTTAGATGTATCATTTATTGAGTCATATTTCTGCACCAAGAATTCCAGTATATACGGCTGCCTTTGAGGAATAGCAAAATTTAACAGTGAGAAGTACCTTAGGGGACGTTTGGCCTAATACCTTTCACTTGATGAGTAAAAAATTTGAGATGCACATGAAATAATATGCCTAAGTCATCACAGGTAATAGGGGGCAGAGCTAACCAGAGGATCTCTAGTTCCCAGGCTGGCTGACTTTCCATAAGATCAAGATCACGGATGTATAATAGAAGGAACTTTTAGCAGAAAAAGAAGCACCAGGAGACACATTGCTAAAAATAGAGCAATCAGAGTGATTGCCTAGACTAGAAAGGAAAAAAGTAATTGCCAGAATCATAAAGGTAGAAATATAAAATATTAAAGCTCAATTTTACTATCTTATTGATCTTAAGCATAAGTAGAAGAGCAAAGTGGGTTCCCCCAGAGTTGCTGGAGTTCAGGCTCTGTGGTTGCCAGTATAAAGTAGCCCATAAAGAAAATATTTATTTCACACCAATTAGAAGAGAACTAACTTTCACTACAATCTGTTAAGAAAGCAAGTAGACTAAAATTCAACATTAATTACCATTAGTTACAAATATTGGCATTCTGAAAGCTTTATGCAAATGACTGATCAAGTGAAACCCCACATCAGAATGTGTTCAGGATACTGAACGCATTCTGTGCCTTTGCTCATTACTTTAGTGAAATGGTCAGCACATTCTGAGCAAATGGCTCATAGACCAATGCATTTAGAATTCATTTGGGTTTTGTCGTAACTTACCTTGATGTTTGCAAATGTTTGTATGTGAATGTGTGTCTATGTAGTTGTGTCCATTGAAGACAAGATGAAGATAAAACAAGTAAGAACAAAACTGAGTTAAAAGCTCTTGCCAGGTACTCAGATGCTTGCAGATCTTAAACTTAGATCAGTGCAGTAGTCCTCTATTTAATAGTCCCAAGCACAGTGAGATTTGGCTGAAGTTTACAAACAGCATTATTAAGCTGCCAGTTTTTGAACCATGGATAAAAATCCATGTTTTTGTTTTGTTCATTTTTTAGTAAAAAAAATCTTGGGCTAATTTCGAAATAAACAAAATAGGGGAAACTCTACAAAAATTTCCTGAGGACTATATTTATATCAAAAGCCTGATAGTTACTTAAATAAGTAAATAAATTTCAAATGGTCCTAGTGTCTTTATTAGTAGTTTAATTTCACCAGGCAAGACTCTCCAAGATTACGGTTTTTCATATCCTCAGCAGGAGTCCATTTAGTCTAACTGTTGACAGCGAACTTCTGCAAAGATGGGGCAAGGGACCCGAGTCAGTCAACTGGCATATACTGGAGGCACGTGCTTCTCCCAGAGGGGAAAAAGGCACACAAATATTAGCAGATTGTATCAATCAGGCTACCACTTTGAGGCCCCAAATATTCACTTATTATTTGGTGTCTCATTGTTTGCATAATCAAAGTCCTAACACCATATTGTAAAAAGAAAGAATGTACTGGATAAAATCATAACAATAAAAAAAAATTGTAACAGAAACATAAAGCCTTAAAAGTCCTGTAAGCATGGTGGATAGTAAAGTCAGCACAAGAGTAAAGGAATGAGGAGAATTTACCTGGTGCTCCATGTAGAAAGCAATCTCTTATGGGAAAAGTTGGGCATATTTCATTCTCTTGTGAAAAATATCAAATGCAGATTCAAATAAGATTCTACACAGGATTCATCTGACAGTTTTTGCAGTAGGCAAAATACCTTCAATTAATTAGAAAGGCAAAACTGCGTGTGTATATATACAAAATGCAGATGTGCAGAAATAAATACCATTCTGGGCTGGCCCAGAGCCAGGTAAACATTTGACCTAAAAACCTTCCTAATTTTAGTGGGCTGAAGTCTGGAAAAGTGATTAACTATCTAAATGCAAGCGTTACCACTCTGTGTCCCCAGGGAGTTTGGGGAGAGAAAGGAAGGCTCTTATATCCTAATTAAAAGTCTAAGTTTTTGCCCCATGGAATGCAAAGCGCTTTTGGATACAGGAAGCTGTTCTTTATCCAGCTACACTCATAAAGCTGTCAATAAGTTGAGAAAGTGGCCTTGATGGTGTGAAAAAAACCACCTCTTTGAAAGCACTGGCTGCTAATAAAAATCTTTTCTGTTCAATGAAGTCCAACAAATCATCTAGGATCATATAAATAGCAAATTTAACAGCAAATTAGCAAGGCTTATAAAATATATGACCACTTAGGCAGCAAGAAAAGCCAAAAATCAAGACTGGAGAATTACTAAATTATGGTTAAAAGATTTTTTTTCTTTTCATGCTTTTCATTGGAAGCCTTTAAAAATGTATTTTGAATGACTAAACTGCCTTTAAAAGGGGATATAACTAAACTAGCTGCATTTGTGAGGGTCAGGGCCACTCACACTTGATAACCACCAGAAAATGAGCAGTGATTTGCACACCATGAAGTTTTTGTGCAGAACTTTCACATCTAGCCATGTCTAGCAAACCATCTTCTGGTTATTTGGTAGTGAATGTTAGACTTATTCAGAGATAGCCTCGGAAATTATTTTTTTAAAACACCTCTACTGACTCTCAGAGAAATAAAATAGATATTTCCTTTTATAAAATTGACAACTCTCACTCATAAGCAGATCTTGAGCAATTACCATAATACTATAAGAAGAGGATTGGCAGAAGTGGAATACTGCCAGGATAGGGGTGGGGGGAGGGGGGAGACACAAAATCAATAAGTGTACCTGATCTCAAACCAGGCGAAGTGGGGACCAAAGGGAGGACTGAACTTTAACTGTATCATGACCACTTGTATACCTAATCCTGAATTGTACCCCATATCTTTAAAATAAAAAAATAAGTTCTATGTATTATAAATTTACAGCATATAAATAAATTCTATTATTTTTATTGTGAAAAAAATTGACAATCAATTACCTTCTGATAAAGCTAGGAGCCAGCTTCTTCTTTGAAGTCATTAATACCATTATTAAGAGATCTGGCGTGCCAGTTCACAATTATTTTCTTTTCCTTGTTATGGAGATTCTCATTAGTTGTGCCTTAGGACACAGGTAGGGTTATTACTGAAATAGCACATTCCTGACATTTCATGGAAGGTTATGTGGAGTCTTTATTAAAACCAAATTCTCAGAGCTAGTAACTTTTCAATAAAAAGTTCTTTTCACAAAATCTTGGCATATGCAATCCCTGCTCGACTCTGGAACATTTTTCGAAAACTTAAAAGAGGGAAAAATAAGTAACACTTTTGAAGTTTCCATCTTAAATAAATATTAGAAGAGTTGATGTGTTTAAGGCAGTTTTTTGACCTTTTTTTTTTTAAGCTATTGCTGTGCCTCCCAAACTTTTGTTTCTAGGGATGCTTTTTAAAGAATATTTGAAAGGTTGACAACTGAAAACAAACATCTCACTCTTTTTTTCATCCTTCTTACCTCTTAAAAACTACATGAAGAAAATGAGCATCAGAAACAAAAAGCAGGAAGAGAATCTGTGTGCTCTTTTCCAGCACTGCAGACTTTGAATTGTTGCCACCTTGAAGTGAGGGTGGTCACACTAGTATGGAGCTGGATGGGAAATGACTGATCCAAGGTTTAGAATGACACTGTCCAGCAGAAATATGGTGCACTACACAAATGTGGGTCCCATATGTAATTTTAAATTTTCTAGCAGCCATACTTTTTGAAAAGGTAAAAAGAAGCTGGTGAAATTAATTTCAATAATGTTTTATTTAACCCAATCTACCCAAAGTATTATCATTTCAACATGCAGATAATAAAAGTCATGAGTGAGATATTTTACATTTTTGTTAGTAAGTCTTCTAAATTCAGTGTGTATTTAATAATTATAGTACATCTCAAATTGGATTAGCCACATTTCAAGTATCCAGAAGCTACATGTCATAGTGGCTACCACTTTGCAGAGTATAGGTTTACAGGACAAAAACAACTATAAAACTAAGAAACTCGGGGCTTCTCCTTGAAGTATCCTCTTCCCCAAATACCACAGTACTGCTGAGGCTCTCCTTGATGTCGCAGGAGTCCCCCAAATCTTGAGCTTCTGTGTCAGGCAGATGCAGTTACATCATTTACTGACTGGAAGTCAAACACAACAGAAAATCACATTCCAAAAAAGTGCTTCCTCCTACATCTTTCTACTGGCCATTGCCATAAACACACATAGACAATGCTCTTGCTGTAATCAACACAAAGATAAAACTAAATGAAGACAAAATTTCCCCCACAAGTGAAAAATAGTGACTCAACATGACAATGAAATTCAACACACATGAGAACCTACTAGGAGCCCCCAAAATTGTGTCAGGTGTTAAGGAGAATAGAAATGCTCTCTAGAAAATTCACTCCTGTGAATTTGTGTGTCTAGAAAAAGACACACAAACATATAAAATAACTAAATAACAAAGAAAATAAGAACTTGATTCACTACCAAAATCAAGGTGCAAATAGTTAACTTGACCAGCTACCAAGTTAGAGGGAATAGTCACCACACAATTACAAATTCATCAGAAACTGTTTATACTCATGGTTATGGTTTATTACAGGGAAAGGATATACAGATTAAAATCAGTCAGAGACACATTGGGAAGAGTCAACAAAATTTCCAAATGCAGAGTTGTTGGTCACCATTTCTCCATGGACAGTGTTAACTCCTCCTATCATGTTTGACAATATGCATGGAGTATTGCCAACTAGGAGAGATCACCCAGACACTTAGTGCCCAGAATTTTTATTGGGACTCAATCCCAAACTGCTTCATGGCCTTTAATGTCCAGCTTTTCCTGAAGTTCAAGTTAACACCTTCAGTTTTCAGTCCTCCAGAAGCCAGAACTGATACCACATGACCCAAAGGTCCCAACATGAATCACACTGTTAGAACTGTAGTTAGGAAAATAAAGACATTTTTTTTTGAGTTGGAGTCTCACTCTGTCGCCCAGGCTGAAGTGCAGTGGCACATTCGTGGACACCCCAGCTTCAACCTGCTGGGCTCCAGCTATCTTTCCGCCTCAGTCTTCCAAGTAGCCGGAACAATAGGCACACATTACCACGCCCGGCTAATTTTTGATTCATTGTAGAGAGGAGGTCCCGCCAAATTGCCCGGGCTGATCTCAAACCCAGGGGCTCAGGTAATTCAATCACCTCAGCCTCCCAAAGGGCTGGGATTACAGATTGAATCACCGAGTTCGGCCTCAATAAAGACATTTTTATCAGGCAGGACACTCCAGGTACCTAGAGATCACCTTCCAGTAACCAAGGGTAAAGACCAGAACTTTCTTTGGCTAGGTTAATCCTTGAATACACAGACAAATACAAAAACTGTCATAATATAGAAAGATCAGTGTGGACTGGAGGAATTAAAAAGGATATGGGATTTTCATTCACACCTTAAACATTAAAGTGAATTGAATTCTAATGAAAATACAGAAGCTTTAGGAGATCTTTGAGCAAGGAGTGGAAAAATGACCTAATAAAAGAATAAAAAGAGTATTTTTGGAAGATGAATGCTATCATGAATTCTGCTTTCCTCCCCCATTTTCTCTTCCTCCTCTTCCTCCTTCTCCTCCTCCTTTCCTCCCTCCCTCCCTTCCTCTCCCCTCTCTCCTCTCCCCAGGCCATCTTACCTAGTCTAATGTTTCAAAATAAGCTGGTTGTGCTCTAATTTATGTATCTAGACTTGAACTCTATTTGGAGCTCCAGACTCATATAACCTGCAGCCTATCTGATATTTACACCGGAATATCAAATGGGCATCTCAAAATGTCCAAAGATAACTTTTGATTTTCCCCCAGTCCTATGGTGATCCATTCACTCAAAGACCTCAAGCTATCCTTAATTCCTTTTTCTTTCTCAACCAACATCTAATCTAGCAGCAACAATACACCAAATCTAAATTATACCCTGAATTAAATTACTTCCAGACCCCACTTCCACAATCCTAGGCCAAGCCTTCATCATCTCTCATTTTTATTCTGCAGACAGGCTACTTAGCAGTTGTCATCATTCCCCTCACAATCCATTCTTCAAACAGTAGCCCAAGTGTTATCTTTAAAACACACATCACATTATGTTGCACTTCTACTTCAAGCCCTTCAGTGGAGTCCTCAAATCATTTAAAATACTATACAAACTCGTCACTATCTCCTTCAAAACACTGCATGGTCTCATTGCCTCTGACTTCATCTCACATAGCTCTCTCCTCTGTTCTCCAGTCATACTGGCCTTGATCCTGCTTCTTGAACACAGTGAGCTCCTTCCCAAACTTGACAGGCTATTCTCTCTCTTTGGAATGCTCTTATCTCAGATCTTTCCACGGCTGGTAAATTCTTGTCATTAGTCCTCAGTTAAAAATAAGTTCCATTGACAGGTCTTCCCTGACCTGCAACACAATTGGTGGCCACTTTTAATTGCTATCATAGCACCTTGTCTCATTTTCTTCAAATCAAGTATCACTATCTTGAGCTTGTTTATTTATTCATTCATTTGTTTCTTTATTGTCTTTCTCTCTTACTAGAATTTAACCTCAAGAAAGCAAAATCTTGTCTGTTTTGCTTACTTCTCTATTTCCCATTTCTATAACAGAATTGGACACATAACATACACCTCATCAGAAACTTGTTGGATGAATAACAGTGAAGTTTAAGATTTATAATTAGTATTTAAAAATGCAAAAATGAAAAATTCTGGTTTTCATGTCTCCTCCTTCATCACATTTTTTTTTAGGATTCTTCTTTCTCAACATTAAATTATAATTGCCTTTATCTTCAACTTATCACAATTAGCTCTTCAAAAAGTCGCAGAAACCCATTAGCTCTAAAATGTAAATAACTGATAAAGTTAATTGCATTGAAGCTTTTTTATAATTTTTTATTTTATATAGGTGGGGTACAATACATTAAAGCTTTTAAAGTGGGAACAAAACATGAAATTAGTGAATTTCCATGGCATTCCCAAACCATGTAAGATGAAGTTCTGAGTTTTTAACTTTATCTAATATTTGTTATGTTTTTCTTCCTGCTGAGCTCTCCAGAGTTCATGAACACCACATATCTTTTTTTAGTTAATGGTTATCACAAAAGTAATTTTACATCTAGGTGCCAGTGGACTAAACTCTCAAAGATGACAATTGTAGCCAACTGAGCTACAGAGTTTTGAATATAGAAGTCTTCTTCCATGTCCTGAAAACGACTACTCATTCTACGTAAGTACACAATTGCCCTGGTTAGACGATTGAGGAGAATGGAAGTAAGAAGCATTTTAATATTACATGTGAGGGTCTTATGAGATCCTAAACTAAAATGGAAGCAGTGGGAATAAAAAAGGGAAGAGATGTTTTGAACAAACAAACGATAGTTAATGGCAACTGCTTGGAAATGAGAGCTAACAAAGAAAATAAAAAATCAAATATGGTGTCAAGATATTGAGCCTTTGTTGCAAAATGAACCATAAAAATGTTTAATGAAAATAGAGAAACCGAGATGTGTAAATAATTTTGTTGAGAAAGAACATGAAAAACAAGTGACGGTGGAATAGCTTTCTATAAATATTAAATATTCGGTTAGGAATATGTGAATTGAGTTAGATGGTAACCTGGGCTGGAAATCAGACACTGCCAGCCCACAGCCACATCTGCACATGGAAAGTCCCTAAGTGATATAAATGAAAAATTTCTTGATCCTGAAGCAAGCACAGAGAGAGGGATCATAACTCATGGTTGTGACACAGAAAATCATAGTTTCATAAGTATGAATCACCAAGTATTTAACAGCTCAGAGCCAAGATATTAGGTCTGGATGATATAACGTTTGGGGCAGCAAAGTTGCCATGGTAACAAATTGTTTCTGGGTCCTGGCATGGTTATTCTAGCAGGAGAGACAATGAAAACCTGGGAGTCCATTTGTTCAAGTCTCTTCAGATTTGATAACTTCAAGTAATCGCCGACCATCACCACTACCCTGGGTGCATTTTCATGAGGCACAGAAGGAGGCAACTGAGGACTCTTCCTCACTGAGAAGTATCTTTTCTCAATGCTGATATCATAACAGATTTAACTCTGGCTGAAGTTTATGAGCAGAAGTGAGAAGTGTCTCTGACTTTCATTTCTAGGGTACATAAATCCAGTGTTTGTTTTGCAAAATCCAAACTAAGACACTGAAATTTTATAGTAAGAGTAAGAAAATGTTTTTATAGCAAAAATAATGAGACACCAAACCATTAAAAAAGAGATCTAAGCAATAACTCCATGTTCTCAACTGATTAGATCTAACAATGAGATTATATTGAAAGGCATGGGTCTTTACTGGCCAATTAACTAAAATCAACCCCATTTAAATTGAGCGACAGCTGCTATTCCTTTTGTTGTTTGTTTTTGTTTTTTTGATTTAGAATCTCACTGTCACCCAGGCTGGAGTGCATCATACCTAACCACAACCCTGAATTCCTGGGCTCAAGTGATCTTCCTGCCTCAACCTCCTGAATATCTAGGACCACAGGCCTAATTAACCATACCAGGCTAATTTTTTTAAATTCTTTGTAGAGACTGTGTCTTGCTGCGTTGCCTAGGCTGGTCTTGAATTCCTGGCTTCAAGTGATCCTCCTATCTTATCTGTCCACAGCTCTGGGATTACAGGCGTGAGCCACTGCTTCCAGCTAGCCCTAGTCATTTCTGATCTTTTGCTACTGGGACTTCAGGACACAGCTTTTGGATTTCCTCACTCTGGCTTTCTTCTCACTAACATTGCTGCCTGTTATAGGGGCTGATGACCACCCCAAAAGAATGCACTTTTGATGAACCTAACATCTTCTACTTGAGACCGTAGTGAATGTCCCACTCTGATCTCATGGAGAGAACTGTCTCCTTGAGTCTACAGGTCAGTTCTGGTTGCTTATAACACCCACCAGTGGAGCCAAAACTCAGAGTTCATTTTCCTGGAGGCAGCTGTCCAGGCACTGCTCCTTGCAATAGCTGTTGCTGATGATACTCATACCTCCTATGGCTTCTTACACAGAGTAGAACACTGGAGTCCCACTGAACCAGCATCCACTGGCCTAGAGGAAGTTCACTTTATTCACTAAAACCACGACACTAGGAATTCATATTTTACTTCTCCCAAAAGAATGTGAAATCACTCACTGCCCAAGATCAGCCTCATGACTTAACACAGGACTGAGCACATTTCAGGATAACCTTGGTGGGCTGAATAATGGATCCCTCCCTAAAGATATTCATATTACAATCCCTGGAACCTGTGAATGTTTCCTCATATGGTAAAAGAGTTTAGCAGATGTGACTGAATTAAGGATTTGGGGATGGGGAGATTATACTGGAATATCCAGGTGGGCCCTTATTGCAGTCACAGGTATCCTTGTAAGAGAAAGATGGGAGATTACATACACAACAAGGAGGAAAAGAGAATGTGACCACAGATGCAGAGATTGGAGTGATGAAGCTACAAGCCAAGGAGTATCAATAGCTACCGCATGCTGGAAGAGGCAAGGAACAGACATTCTCCTAGAGCCCTTGAATACAGTGCAACCCTTCTGATCATTTCATTTTAGCCCAGTCATACAAGTTTTGGCCTTCTGGCCTTAAGAACTGTAAGGTCATTAATGTTGTTGTTTTAAGCCACTAATCTTGCGGTGCTTTGTCACAACAGCCACAAGAAACTAATACAGTGACTGGCTGCAATAATATTCACTCTCTTCAGGGGCTTTCCCTTCCCAACACGTGCACCCAGCAGAACAAGTACAGAATTATCCAGTGCTTAAATATTTCCTAAAAGCACCTGGAGATAGTAAGTTAGCTCAGAAGATGCTAGTTACAAATTAAGAATTTTAGAAAATACCAGTAACGGAAGTGTCAAAGTTGAGGTCCAGCCCAAAAGGTCAAGTGGCTTCTTGGGACTCTTTTTCCACAAATCATGACATAACCTTCTCAAAACTTGCAGATGAAAGAAAACTTTGGTTGACAGTTTGATCCGAAGGAACAAATTCCAAGTGCACTACAAGGAGTCAGCACTCCAAAAGATAATTCTGGTTTATTTTAGGTCTCCCCTAAGGTGTGTGTGTGTGTGTAACTTAAAAAATACTACTTGAAAAATTAAAGACATAAAGCCAACACGTTAATAATAAATTGTTAGCATGTTGATATTTCTGCAGCATTTTTTCTAGAGATTAGACATTTAAAACTTTATAATTATATTGGAAGAAAAATTTGCAATTTATATTATTTAGGGTTTATCAAACTTTTGCAAATATACAGAAGACATAATTTTTATAAGGCTATATGGCATTTAAGATTTTGTCTTTAATGTAAGTTCTCTAAAAGAGCAACCACTGACTCAAACATTATGAAAAACATTACTATATTTTTATATATAAAAATAATTTTTACATAAAAATTATTATTATTATCTTTTTATTACAAAAGTAGGATATGTTTTGGGAACTACAGAAAAGCTCTTAAAAATCTTACATCATAGTAAACAATTCCTTTACCATAAGAGGAACATAATTATTTTTTTTTTAAATAATTTCTTCTGTCCTTTGCTTGGTGCATATGAAAATATTTTATTGCAAAATAAGGATTGTACAATAAAGAACTTTCATACCCTTTTTGTTTGGGGCTTAAAATACATTAGTTATATGATTTTTTTCACCTTTTGTCATAAAATACTCCTCTATAGCATGTTTTGTTGGGTTTTTTTTGAGTTGGAGTCCCACTCCGTCTCCCAGGCTGAAATGCAATGGCACACTCAATGCCACCCCAGCATCAATCTGCTGGGCTCTGGCAATCCTGCCACCTCAGCCTTCCAAGTTTCCGGAACTACAGGCATGCACTATCATGCCTGGTTAATTTTTTGATTTATTGTAGAGATGAGGTTTCACCATGTTGCCCAGACTGGTCTCTAACCCACGGGCTCAGGCAATCCTCTCTCCTCAGCCTCCCAAAGTGCTGGAATTACAGGCTTGAGTCACCGCGTCCAGCCTATAACATGTTTTTTATAGCCATGTAGAGCTTATCATTTTTTAATCTTACATATAAACCACCTACAAATTCATTTACAAATCTATTTGCTTTTGAAAGTATGTTTAGAAGCTCAATATACTTTCTTTAGTATGTTTGGTTTTCTCTCTCTCTCTCTCTCTCTCTCTCTCTCTCTCTTTTTAAGATAGGGTCTCACTCTGTGGCCAAGGTTAGAACTCAATGGACCCATCACAGCTCACCACAGTCTCGACCTTCTGGGCTCAGGTGATACTTCTGCCTCAGCCTCCCGAGTAGCTGGAACTGCAGGTGCATGCCACCACTCCCAACTAATTGTTTGATTTTTTTAAATAAAGATGTGGTTGCACTATGTTGCTTAGGCTGGTCTCAGACTCCTGGGCTCAAGCAATTTTCCCACCTTCCCCTCCCAAAGTGCGGGGGATTACAGATGTGAGCCACTGTGTCTGGCCTGTTTATGGTTTTGTTAAAGCATGGATCTACTTGGAATTATTTTAATGCGTAATCAAACAGCATTACCTAGCATTGTTGTTGTTTCTAATGAGTCACCACTTGTGCAGCAACAAGTAGTGAGATGACATTTAATGAATGTGTTTTCTCCACTGATTTGACAATGCTAACTTCTTACTTAAATTTGAGGCTTACTTCTGGATGTCCTACTTTATTTACCAGTAAATATGACCAGTTTTTTATTCCTCATCTTAAAAAATCATTGAAGTGTTACAACGTGCAACAGTGACAGACATCTTTCATACAACATGTACCCTATATGAACACTTCTTGAACAATGTGCAACAGTGACAGACACATCTCATACAACATGTATGCAGTATAAACACTTCAGGTAGAACGTGCAACTGTGAAAGTCACATCTCATACAACATGCTCCCAGTTATGAACACATCTTACATGATGTGCAACGACACACAATTTCATACTACATGCACCCAGTATAAATACTTCTTGAACAATGTGCAACAGTGAAACACACATCTCATAACAACATGCATTCAGTATTTAAAAAATTACTGAAATTTTATAAACTGTATTAATATATGATAGAGCAACTCTTTCTTCATGACATTTATTTTTTCAGACTATCCATGTTATTATCAGGCACTTAATTTTACCAAATTAAATATTTTAAAAGTTAACATTTTAATTGAAAACTACTTTTTAATTGCAGGGTTTCATTTGGCGATAACATATTACCTTGGTATCTCAGAATGATTTTTCTAGCCATTTTTGAAGGAACGTTTCTCTTTCCTATTCACAAATGTTTTCCTTCAGCAAAAATCCTTTCTCTCTAGCATAATTAATTGGCTCCCTACTAGACTATTTTCCTCAAAAAATAAGCACAATCTCGTTTATACCCTCCCTGAAAAAAAAAGTCCAAAACTCCACATCATCATAGTCTTTCTTTCTCTCCACATTAAAATCTCTTGAAGAGCTGTCTACAATCACTGATTATATACATTCACTTCTCATTCACTACTCAACCTACTTAGACATGATTCTTCTCATGATACTCCACCAAAATTATCCCCGTAGACACCAAATACCTCCCTACTGCAAAATCCGGAAATGTCTCTGCAGTAGACTTCTCTGTCCTTGAAAATATTTTCTTTCTTGGCCTCTGTGACCCCACACTGGATTTTCCTCCAACCTCACTGAATTTTCTGTTGGCAATTCTCTTTGCTCCATCCTTGATGTATTTATCTGCATGGGTCATGCGATCCTGGGTCTTTTCTTTCTCATCCTCTTCACACACATGATATTTTTCCCATCAGATTTCTCTGTTGCTGTATCACAAATTTCTCACTTTTTTTGCAGTATCATCTCATCAGCATACAAACATGCTGCCATTTCTTCTCTCTTGCTTGACTTTCCTTTGCCATCTATAGCCACATTTCTTTTCTCCCCTTTTGAGATAGAAGTTCGGCAGGACTAGTTTCCTAGAATAAATGACAATGCTAATTTCTCAAGCTAGGTGACTGAGACAGTTAGACAGGTGACTGGCCTGGTTTTCTGAGACCTCACAGAGAAAAACAGAATGTGGTTGAGAACTGGTTAGAGACAGCTAGAATCAAGATGGCAACTAATTTGCCTGCTACCTGACCTTGCCCCTCATTATACACTCATAATACATTAGCATGCTCCTGACCTTGCCCCCTCATTATACACTCATTATAATACATTAGAATGCTTTTTGCATACCCTCCACCACCATGACAATTCTGACACTGCCCACGTGTAGTAACAAGTGGGATGGAATCCCAGTCCTTAGAAATCCCCACCCCTTTCCCAGAAAGCCCGTGAATATTCCACCCTTTGCTTAGCATATAATCAAGAGACAACTATAAAAATACAACCCCAGCAATATATGGCTGTTGTTCTTTTTATAAAGCAGTCCAGGCTGCTCTGCATATGGAGTAGCCTCCTCTTTGTCATTTTAATAAAATGCTTTCATCATCCACCTGAAACCCCAGTAAGTTTCTTTTAATAAACTTACTTTCTCTTTACCCTGTAGACTTGCTCTTTATTTTTTTTTTTTTTTTCTGCATGAAACCAAGAAGCCACTTGACCTTTTGGGCTGGACCTCAACTTTGACACTTCCGTTACTGGTATTTTCTAAAATTCTTAATTTGTAACTAGCATCTTCTGAGCTAACTTACTATCTCCAGGTGCTTTTAGTTTCATCTTAGATTTTTCAGGCATACTGTCTTGTTATTAACTGATAAAACTGTTTTCCTTATTTCCAATACTTATACCTTCTCCTGGCAGTGTTTCCTTATTTAATTGAATTGATAAAATCTCTCAAAAAATATGTAGGAAAATTGGTTATATCAAAGCATCTTTATGTGACTTCTGATTTGAAGGAGGCTGTCTCTCTAACACTTCACCATCATGTATGTTTGTTAAGGTAGATGTTTTTGATGACATTATGAAAATGTCCTTAGTTTGCAGAGATTTTATCGTAGTTGAATGTTATGTCTTAGAAAGATATGTGTATGTATGTTGAATTTTAGCTATAATATTTTGATATTTCTATAGGGGATCATAAAATCCTTTGAAATTGCCTTGTGATAAATTATCTTAATAGTTTTTTTCTATTATATATCCATCTTTCTAGTCTCCTATTTGAACATGCATAATTCTCCCCCAATATACTGCTGTATTTGTTTGTATTTTAGCAAACAAATTTATTTAATTTGTTGGTGTTTTTGTTCATAATTTTTATTCTTTCAAATAGCTCATTCCCTATGATTCCCTATTTCTATTTTTATCCTATATTTTTTAGGCTTTAGCATAAAAGATATGAAAGATTTTTATTTTTCCTGAAGATTTAGCATAGTTCATCATAAAAGTAACTGTCTCATAAAAGTCAAGAAAAACTGACAATAAAACTAACATTGTTTAGCCCTTTTTCAAGAAGGTAGAAGTTTTTTTCATAAATACATTTTCTTTTTTTTCTATGGATAACTAGGTTTTGTTATTGTTAATTTGATTTTTTTATTTGACAGTTTATACTTCCTTCAAAATTTGAACATTTCTTCAACATTAATATGTATTATTATATAGTGTTATATTGTATTATTTGTATAGTTTTAATAGTTCTTTATATTTCCTTTATATCCCTTTTGCCTTTACTGCCTTTAGTTTCTGCTTTTACTTTATTATTCCCTAACTCCTGCTTCATCGGTTTATTCAGTTAATTTGTTGTCATTTTTCTAGTTTATTTTATTGAATGCTAAATTTATTCTAACTATTCTGGTTTAGCAATAAAGTACAGCAGTTGTAATATATGTAAATTTCTTAATGGGCTTTGCTATTTTGTCTTTCTAAGACATAACATTCACCCTAGTCCCCTTGAGGCATCCCACTTACCTGGGAGATAATTAGGAATGTTGCAAAAGGAATTCAAATAAGAAGACTGAAGCAATTCTGGCATTGAAGGGTAGGATTTTGCAACAAGATATACCTTTTTCTTTAGAAAAGATTTTGCAATTCCTCCTTCTCCTCTATGATCATATCAAATGATATAGGTTTCAAGGGCTAAACATGGGGTATTTAATAAAGGTGGTTCTTGCAGAAAAAAATGAAATACAGTTATTCCTTAAACAACATGGATTTGAACTGAATGGGTTCACTAATACTTGGATTTTCTTCTACCTTTGCTGCCCCTGAGAAAGCAAGACCAACCTTTCCTCTTCCTCTTTCTCTTCCTCCTTAGCCTGCTCAATGTGAAGACTATGAGAATGAAGACCTCTATGATGATCCGCTTCCGCTTACTGAATAGTAAATATATTTTGTCTTCCTTATGATTTCCTTAATAACATTTTATTTTCTCTAACTTACTTTAAGGAGCACAGTATATAATATCATACAAAATATGTGTTAATTGGCTATTTATGTTATCCATAAGGCTTCTTCTAGTCAACAGTAGGTTAATAGTAGTTAAGTTTTTGGGAAGTCAAAAATATATGCAAATTTTTTAATGTCAAGGGATCAGTGCGCCCAATCCCCATGCTGTTCAAGAGTCATCTGTAGATTTTACCTTTCTAGCCTCCAGAAGAGCTATGAGAACAAGGAAGACAGTTAAATGAATTTATTACTCACTTCCCTTCATAAGCCTTCACTCAGAGAAAGATGGATAAATTATTATTTTATAAGTATGTCAAAACTGCAGCTATTATTCTGCGTTACTTCAGAAAATATTTTTTAATTTCTATGTGCTTTTATTTGATTTTTTAGAAAGCTCTTATTATTTTGTAGTTAATTTCAAATGCTACTGCAAAGTGGTAAGAAATTTTGTCTTATAATATTTCTTTTTGGAATTTTTGAGAATTTCTTTTAAGTTTAGTATATGAAAAGATATTTTAAAGTGTTATTTGCTGTTTATGATCCTTATCCAATACTTATAAACTATATTGCATTTTAAAATTCAGCAATTATATTTTTTACTAAAAATATTTCTGACCTCACATTAGTTCACTTTCCCTATTTTAGTTATTTTTTTCTATTTTTTCAACTTTTATAAGCTTGTTATTAAAGTTATAAAGATAAATTAACATTTTTGAGGCTGGGCATAGTGGCTTACGCCTGTAATCCCAACACTTTAGGAGGGCAAGGAGGGATAATCACTTGAGGTCAGAAGTTTGAGACCAGCCTGGGCAACACAAAGAGTCCCATCTCTACCAAATAAAAAAATTATTCAGGCTTGGTCGCTTGTGCCTGTGGTCCTAGCAACACGGGAAAATACGGTGGGAGGATCACTTACGCTCGGGAGTTTGAGGCTTCAGTGAGCTATGATTGCACTATTACACTCCAGTCTGGGTTAGAGTGAGACCTTATCTCTGAATATAAATACATACCTACATACATAAACAAACCTCTTCAATGTTTTTCCTTTCTGTCAAGAGTAAAAAACTTGGAATACATTTTGAAATGTATTCAAGATGAAAAGTATGTTCATGTGCTTTTGTCAAGATTACTTTATTTGCCCCTCATCATGGTCTTATTAGCTAAATAAGGCAATTTATATAAGTGGTAGCTTAGAAATGCATGAAACAGCAAACCTTTGACATGAATGAGCAAAACAAGAGCACAGGAAAATGAAAAAGCTGGTGAATTTATAGAGATGCAAACTTGAAAGTTAAAAAAGTAACCACACAACCCAAACACATGGACTACTAGGCAATTCAATAAATGTTGATTAAATGAATGGATAAAATTCCCTTAGCTGTAAATCGAGTTAGCAGTGAAAGACAGTTAAGCAACCAGACCCTGCAGCTATGGTGGGATCTCTTATTTTGGATTAACATCCATACCATGATCCTCTTGTGAAAAGCAGGTATTTGAAAACCCAGATGAATGGACCCAGAAGAAAAAGAAATAATATTTCTTTAAGACTTTTGCAATTTTCTTTCTATTATTGGTCTTACTTCATATATTACTTTTTCATTTGTCTCCTGTCTCATTTCTATAATAAATCAGGCTCTATTTCTGGACAAATTGGACTTCAGTGGTGTCAATATTGTTTTTCCATCTTTTCATTAACAAGCTTGAAGGCTGCAACAAAAGCTAAGTAACCTTCACCTTTCAACCGAAAAAAACCAGGCTGCAATAACCATTCAATTTCAGGTTCATCTTCTTATGCTATTCAGCAGACAACCTGGAGAGGTGATCATGGGTCTGCATTAGGGCAGCCTAGAGGGTGGTCCTCATAAGCGAGGTTGAGGTCATCGCAGGGGCAGGGTGAGGGGTCAGACGTTTCCTGCTGCACCTGGAGGATATAAATGGGGATATTTTAGTCTCTAGCACAGACCACTCCTTAGCCTGAAAGAGCACAAATATTTACAAAAGGAAAACCAAATAGGAGCACTGCTGCATTACCGAGCTGTGCTGCTGAACTTAATGAAGGGTTTCTTTCCCCCTATGGATTTCAAAGTTGCCTGAACCAAGGATGCTAAAGCAAACAGCATATCTGAGATTTAATGGAAAGAAAATCATGAATGCAGCATAAAAGCCCCATTATTATTCCTTAGTACTCAATTTTAGATAAAGTGTGTCACAGTAGCTTTCTGATGTATCTCTCTGTCCCCCACATGTGAAGCAGGTCAGCTCTTCAGGCAGTGACATGGTTGGAAGGCATTCATCAGGAGGCTTAGCCTCCTGAGGACCAGAAAACAGTGATGTGCAGCAGCCCTGGATGGATTTATGATGACGTGACATCTATTGACTGTGCCAGGGGACAAACCCTAAGGTGAGATGATCCCTGGGAAGCTCTATATTCTATTGGGAAGGAATAGGAGTTAGAGCCAAAGAGAACTCAATATGAACTCAAGATCTTATAGGTGTTCTATAAACTTTGGACATATACTTAATCATTTCTTTACTTTTCTCCTTTGGTCTTTTTGTTTAATTGACAAAATCTACAAACAATAAAATACACATGTTATTACAGCGCAGAGCAAGATTTCCTTCTGTCGTTTTCAGTCAGTCCTTCCCAATGACTAACCACTGTTCTGATTCTGATCACCATGGATTAGTTTTGCCTCTTCTGACATCACACAGAATCCATGCTTGTGTGGTCGGGCTTCCCTCATTCACCCTAACGACTGAGAGTCATTCATGTTGTTGCATGTATTGTAGTTTATTCTTTTTTATTAGTGAGTAGTATTGGTTACACAAATATATTACAGTTTATCCATTTTCCTGTTGATATCGACATTTGGATTGTTGACAGTTTGGTCTATTATGACTGTTAAATAAAGTTTATGAGAGGCTATTGATTTGGACTGAACTCCTGCACCAGGCCCCAATAGAACAAACCAGTATGGAGCCACTCATGCTAAAGTGCCATGTCACCAAACCAAAACTAGGTTGATTGACATTTCAAGAAATTAGGAGAGAGATGATAGCCAAACCGTCTGTCCAGCTTTAGTTGACATGATAAGGAAGTCTCCTCTTCTTTAACCCTTAGAAGGAAAGTAACATGAAGTAAACTGATGTTAAATTCACTTTTTGTAAAACGGACTGTTCTGCCATGCTCGACATAGCACCCGTCTATTTTTAGACGATATGCTGCCTGATTCATTAATCACAAATAAAAGATCATTTAACTAAATTGGTTGAAATTTTATCTTTTGACATAACTAAAGCCGCTTTAGACATTTTTTGTGCACATTTATCGAGGGGGACATATACACTGACTTCTCTTGGGTAAATACTTAGAGATAGACTTGCTGGATCAGATAAGATAGGAATATTCTTAACCTTGAAAAAAATCAGTTTTCTAAAGTTGATTTACATTGTTGCTAATACTTAGTATTATCAGACATTTTTATTTAAGTCATTCGGGAGGAGTGTAGAGATATCTCATGTGGGTTGTTATTTGTACTTGCTTGATGAATAATGATGCTCAGCACCAATCTTTCATTTGTTTGATAATTTAGATTATCATCTTTTGCACAGCATCTGCTCAAGTCTTTTGCCCATTTTTAATTGGGTGGATTATTTTTGTTGTTGATTGGTAGAATTTATTTATATATTCTGAAAACGAGTCCTTTGCTTAATTTGTGTATCACCTTAATCTTTCTTAATTCTGTATTCTCATCTGTAAAATGGATTACTGTTTGTGAAGATTAAATGAGTTCCTATATTGTGGTTGATGTCATTTCCATTTTCATACCCTCAAACACAACTTCCAGGGTAACAATTCTTGGGTATAAAGCCTCAATACTCTGATGTTACATGAAAAAAATTAGATTAAGTGTCAAATAGATGGCAGGAAATTTTTTTTTTACTGAAGATAAATTTGTTTAAAAAAAAAAGTTAGGATACCTAGTAAGTGCTCAAATAGCATTGTTATTGGTATTGTCATTGCTACTGTAGTAGAGAGCACTGTCAATAGTAAGGTTATAAGTTGCTTCTTTTTCTTTCTTTCTTTCTTCCTTTCTTTCCTTCTTTCTTTTTCTTTCTTCCCTTCCTCCCTCCCTCCTTTCTTTCTTTCTTTCTTTCTTTCTTTTTTTCTTCCTTTCTTTCCTTCCTTCCTTCCTTGTTTCTTTCTTTCTTTGAGTCTGAGTCTAACTCTGTTGCCCAGGCTGGAGTGCAGTGGCATGATCATGGCTCACTGCAGCCTTGACTCCTAGGCTCAGGAGATCCTTTCACCTCAAGCCTTCCAAGTAGTTGGACCTACAGGTGTAAGCCACCATGCCTGTCTGATTTTTTAATTTTTAATTTTTTGGTAAAAACAAAGTCTATGTTGCCCAGGCTGATTTCCAACTCCTGGGCTCAAGCAGACCTCCTGCCTCAGCCTCCCAAAGTGCTGGGATTACATGCAACACCAACTTTCTTATATTTTCTTAAGAGTGAGAGAAAAAAATATTATTTCATCAAGTTACCATCAGCACTGATGTTGCCAAAAGAAGTGTCAGTGATTAAAAAATACTCTCATATATTGAATAGGCTTGGGTTGTTAAAAAATGAACATGAGTCATAGTCTGTTGCTTGTTGTTCTTGGGCAGGAATCTAGATAAGCCACAACCATGATGAGCTGTGTGTACCCTGTAAAGCTCTATGTTAAGGGAGTGCTGGGCTTCCATTAACAGCAATCTCAGGTGTACGTATAGCAGAAAATGAATATGTTTCTGAATTCTCTCCCTTATTCTGATAATATATTAAATTAATATAATATATAGCTATAATTTAAGGTCATTCTCTTGACCATGGCTTGAGCTGGCTTTCTATAAAAGATCTAGATTTTAGCACAACTGTCTGATCTGCATAGCTCTAGTCAGGTCAGGCAGTAAGGATGTTAAAAAAAAAAACAATGCCAGAACCCATTCTTGGCAACTAGAATTTCCCTTGTATATCCCTAGGACTTTATATATTTTTCAGATATTTAGGCCTGGGTAAGAATTCAACATTATTGCTGTATAATATAGGTGCATGCGTTCATAATCTTTAATTACTAGGGATCAAAGGTAGAATTTAATATTTACAAATCTAGTCTTTGATAAAAATTTATGAAAGCCCATTAATTTGGACTGAACTTCTGCACCAAGCCTCAACAGAACAAACCAAAATTGAGCCACTCATGCTAAAGTTCCAAAAAAGTATATTAAAAAGAGTTATAATAAATGCCATGAAAAATAATATGATTAATTAAAATTAAGTGATACGAATGGAGAAAATGTTCTTCCTTTTAATTGTATGGAATTTAGAGAAAACATCTTTTAAAATAAAGCATAAGGAGATTGCAAAAGTTATACTTTTTAAACAAGTATTCAAAACTTTCTAGTGCCTGATATAATATATCCACAAAACAAAAGAAATCGACTGCATAATTTTTTTAAAGCTATAAGGTCAGAAAAGATAATATAAAGTATATAACCTAAATAAGACCAAACCTGGGTCATATCATTAAGTAAAAAAAGACTAAATTTATTCATCAATAGAAAAAAGACATTTGGATTGGATCACAAAAGAAATGTGCCATATATGAAAGCACAACTAAAATATGGTTTTGAAAGATTAACTGTCATGGACTGACAAAGGTCATTAAAAGGAAATAAGGGGTTGTGATCATTAAAAAAATGTCAAATTAGTACAAAAAAGCACTAAGGGATGACAAAATGAGCACGTTGCAATTAACAATGAAACAAAGCCCTTACGAGTAACTTCTCAATATAGCAGCAATATTCATAAAGCAACAACTACTGGAGATATTATAATAATAGATAGAAATAAATTATGAGAAGGAAGTTTCATCTATTTCAGTTCATAAGTAAAAACAGACAAACAGTAAATATGAGGGTGGTTTGGACCTGCAATGAGCAAAGAGGGCAGAAAGAATAAACTGAATTCCAGATTTATTTTGAAGGCAGCAAATATGTGTTCACTTTCCAAAGCCTTTTTTTAAAGTTTTTTAAAAATGTATTTATTTATTTGTCTGTTTGTTTTATTTATTTATTTTTGAGTCAGAGTCTCACTCTGTCACCCAGACCGGAGTGCAATGGCATGCTCACAGTCACCACAGCCTCAAACTGTTGGGTTCAAGCAGCCTTTCAGGTAAATGGAACTACAGACCTGCACCACCGCTCTCGGCTTTTTTTTCTTTCTTTTTTTTTTTTTTACTTATTGTAGAAATAATTCTGCCAAGTTGCCCAGGCAGGTCTCGAACCTCTGGGCTCAGGCAATCCACTTACCTCTGCCTCCCAAAGTGCTGGGATTACAGGTGTGAACCATCATGCCCAGCCTTATTTTGTTTTTAATTGGCAAATAATAATTGTACATATTTATGGGGTACAGTGTAATGTTTCAATACACGTTTACATTGTGCAATGATCATCAGATAATTATCCATTACCTCAAACTCGAGTCATTTATTTATGGTGAGAAGTTTCAAAATTCTCTCTTCTAGCTATTTTGAAATATACAACACATAATTAATCATAGTCACCCTCCTATGCAATAGAACATCAGAACTTATTCTTATCTAACGGTAACTTTGTACTCATTGACCAACCTCTCTTCATCTCCTCTCCCCCAGCCTCTGGTAACCACTATTCTACTTTTTGCTTTTATGAGATTAACTTTTTAGGTTCCACATGAATGAGATCATGAAATATTTGCCCTTTTGTGCTTGGCTTATTTCATCTAACACAATGTCCTTTAGGTTCATCCATGTTGTCACAAGTGACAAGATTTCATTCCTTTTATGGATGCATAGTATTCCAGTGCATATACATACCACATGTTACAAATCAATTTATCCATTGATGGACACTTAAGTTGATTCCATATCTTGGCTACTGTGAATATTAATGTAATAAACATGGGTGTGCAGATATCTCTTTGACATATTGATTTCATTACCATATACCCAGTAGTGGAATTGTTGGATCCTATGGGAGTTCTATTTTAAATTTTTTTGAAGAACCTCCATATTGTCGTCCATAAATGCTATTCTAATTTACATTCCCACCAACAGTGTATAAGAGTTCCTTTTTCTTCACGTACTCCCCAGTATTTGTTATATTGTGTATTTTTTATAACAGTCATTTTAACTGGCGTGAGGTGATCTTTCATTGTGGTTTTGATTTGAATTTCCCTGATAATTAAAGATATTGACCATATTCTCATATACCTTTAGTACATTTTTGTGTCTTCTCTTGAGAAATGTTTACTCATATCTTTTGCTTATTTTAATTAAATTATCTTCTTTTTTTTACTATTGAGTTATTTGAGTTTCTTATGTATTGTCTGATGAACAGTTTAAGAATACTTTCTCCTATTCTGCAAGTTGTCTCTTCTTATGTCTTCTTAATTTACAGATGGTAGCATACTATGCATACTATTCTAAAACTATCTTTTGGGTCTCATAATACATCTTGACAATTTTTCCACTTGAGTAAATGGAGAGCTTTCTTATTATTCTTTGTATCCAAGAACATTCATTTTATTGTATGAATGTAACCATAACTGATTTAACTCATCTTATATTGACGGATATTTCGTCTATTTTCAGTACTTTTGCTAATTACATTGAAATGAGTCAACTTGTATATATGCCACAGTAGGCATATGTAAATATGTCTAAAGGATACATTTGTAGAATAGAATTTGTTTAGTTAATGGGTAAATGTATTCATAATTTTGACAGATATTTCCTGATTGCTATCCATATAAATTGATCAATATGTCACTCCAAACGAAATACATGAGTTCCTATTTCCTTACACCCTTAAGGATAGATCAAATATCATAGAGATCCCTTCTGCTACTATGCCAACAACAATTTACCAAAGATTGTCTCATTTTTTGTGCCATATCTTTATGAAAACCTAATATTTATGTATTAATAAAGGAGATTCACTTGGATACACTCAGAAATAGAAAGGTGATTTAATATTTTTAAAGGTATTAATATAATTTGTTGTAACTCAAGTCTAACATTTGACAAAGCTCAATATTGATCCCTGACTTAAAGTAAATCTTCTCTCAGAGTTACTGGTCATTTATTGAAACTGAAAGTAAGTACAGTTTTAATGGAGAAATATTTGAGGCATTCCAACTGAAGTCAGAAGCAAGACAATCTTCTATTACTGCTTTTATTCAACTTTGCTCAGAAGGTCTTTGCAGATGCTAAAGACCAGTAAATACAGAAAAATAAGTGGTGCAAATCTGATTGTTTTTAATGTAATGATCTGCCTAGAAAATAAAGACTCAAAGTAAAGCTTTTGAAATTTCATTCTTTAAAGGTAAATTAAAATATCTCACATTATTGTGAATTGTATTATAAATTAAATTTTAAAACTAAATTTTACTATAAATCAGTTTAGCTTACAATGATTATGGGGACACAAATTCTGATGAAGCACAGTACCATGTAAAAACAATGTTTCTACCAAATTTAAAAAGACTAGAAACATAACAATACCTTTAATACACACATCATTCCAAAATTGAGTTTAAATAAGCTCTGCTATTGCATTAATTAAAATAGAAGCTGTGATTGTGAAAGTTTACCAGTGTTTAAGATAAATACAAGAGATTGAACAAAAAATTAAAATAGTCATATTGAAAAATATCTTCTTTAGAAAAATACTAAAGACTGGATACTAGAACGAGACATAGTAAAGAAATTGATTGTTTGAATATATACCAAAATATTTATTCTGTTGATATTATTTTAATGTTCAAATAATTTATAATTTTGTTCTGACCCAAGAAGTTTCCTCCCAGCTGTCTTATACCTGCAAACTAGCTGACCTACAGTTTAGGATGTACCTTTATTAGATTTATGAATCTCTTCCCAAATATCTTCAATTACAACTTCCAGTGGTTTTTAGAGTGCTCTTATGTTTGAATTTCTTGGATGTATAAAAAAGTAGGCAAAGGATGTGAATAGATATTTCTCCATGAAGATATACCAATGGCCAACAAGCATGTGAAAAGACGGCTCAATATCATTAGTTATCAGGGAAATACAAATCAAAATGACAATGAGCTTTCACTTCATACTCACTAGACTGAGTAAAATTTAAGTCAGATAACAAGTGTTTGTGAGGATATGGAGAAATTAGAACCCTCATACACTTCTTGTAGGAATATAAAATGGTCCAGCTGATCTGGAAAACAATCTAGCAGTTCCTTAAGTGATTAAACATAGAGTTACCATATAACCCAGAAATTCCACTCCTAAGTATAAACCCCAAAATATATGTCCACACAGAAATTTGTACAAATGTTTATGGCAGCATTATTCACAATAGAAAAAAAAAGTGAAAAAATTCAAATGTACACCAATGGATGAATGGGTAGACAAAAGGTGGTAAACTTCATACAGTGGAATATTACTCATTCATAAAGGAGCAAATTACAGATACATGCTACAGCATACACCCACCTCAAAAACCTTATGCTAAGTGAAAGAAGCTAATCATAAAAGGCCACATACTATGTGATTCCATTCATAAGAAAGTACAAAATGCTCTGGGTTGGGAAGATGGCGGCCAGGCAGTCAGACTATGCGAGTCCCAGTATGAGTGAGTGACTGTATGGAAAATTTTGTGTACGTGTTGGTGAGTGAGTGGGCGTGTGAGTGGCTGACAGAGTGAGGGCTAGGGAGCTAGTGGCCAGGGCTCTTCTGCTGCAGTGGCTGGTGCCACAGCTGCTGGGCTTGGACCCTAGCAATTTCTGGATGCAGAAGCCGAGCCCCATTTTTTTTTAATCAACAAAACCCTTCCTGGGAAGAAAATGCTGGGAGAGACTGACTAAGTGGGGACTCATGAGCAAGTGGCCAGGGCCCTGGTGCAACAGCTGGTGCTGCAGCTTCTCTGCTTGGCCCCTGGCTCTTCCCAGGCTGCAGAAGCCAAGTGACATTTTTTTTTAAATGGACAAAAGTTTTCCGGTGAAGAAGTGGTGGGGAGAGACTACCACCCCAGGCTCTGCCTTATCACTTCAGCAGAATAGACTGCTGGCTCTTGGCTTTGCCTCACTACTTCAGTGCATGGCCAGGCACTGGCAGCAGGGGCTATGGAGGGAGCCCAGAGGCAGAGTCACAACGAAGAGGACAAAAGAGTCACCCCATCACTGTCTTGAAGGCCAGGCAGGAAAGTGCTCTGGCTTACTCACCATAGAGAAACAGACCTGATCTCTGACTAGTGGATCAACTATTCAGGGGTTGATTGTGACCCAGAGGGAATATCCTGAAAGCACAAACTTTGGAGGGACCTGGTGAGTGTTGAGTTCCAGGCGCCCCACCCCTACCCTGATCCAGCTGTGGGACAAAGGGTCTGGCCAGAAAAGGGTGAAGAAGAACTCCAAAGAGATCAGTGGTGAGTCCGGGGTTGACCCAAAACCCTTCTCTTCAGCAATCCATTGAATATCAGACTCACACAGATGGGCCACAACTGAGAGGAACAAACACAGGTGGAGCCTGGAAGTCAGTCATAATAGGAGAACTCCATTGCAGGATAGGCCTGACTGGGGCACTCCCCGCGAGCACACACCAGGGAAAGGGACAATACCACACCTCCCCACCGGAGAAGCTCTCCCTGTCCATACGAGAGTGGGAGGGGAGGACTGCTGCCCCACCCACCTCCACTGCCCCTCTTTCTTCCCTGCTCTGAACACTGGGGAAAGAATGAAAGGAGTGGAAGTGCTGCAGGAGAGACCAAATTAGGGGAATAACTACAGAGGCTGCCACAAGAGGGCAGGTTTTTTTAATTTTTAATTTTTTTTAATTTTTAAAATTTTTTGCCTGTTTGTTTTGTGAGTTCATCTATTTTAAAAATATTTTTCCTTTGTACATGAATGTATACGTGAGGGTTTGATCTGTATCCCTTCAATTTTTTTTCTTTTTTTCTTTTCATTTTCTGTTTCTACTTTTGTTTATTGTTTTCTATTTATGTGTGTATGTGAATTATTGAGTGTTCATCTTTCATTGCTGTTGTTAGTTTGTTTTTGGTCTTTTGTTCTTCTGGTTTTTTATTTTTATTTTTCATATTTTAAAGTGTGTGTCAATATATGTGTAAGGGTTCAATCTGAATTCCTTTTTCCCTATCTTTCTGCTTTTCTTCTCCATTCACTTGGTGCTAAGCTTGTGTGTTTGCTTGTTTTCTTGGTTTTTTGTTATTGTTGTTTATTTTGTTTCACTTTGTTGTTATTCCAGTTTGTTTTGGGGGGGGTGTGTGTGTCTGTGTGTGTGTTCAATTTTTTTTGCATTGGTTTCTGCTTTGCATCACTATATAGAGTGGTGGTGGGGAGCGGGTCTCAGGGAGC
>CAUYQG010162090.1:0-10484 GCA_963574415.1 Tarsius wallacei | reverse complement strand
TTCTTCAGCAAGATTAATTCTGCTTTCCATGCTTGTCATCTTGTTATTTATAAACTGGATGAAACTTTTATGGCCAAAATCTCTGCTACAAGTTCTTTCAGTGTTGCATCTTGTCTTTCTTGAGTCTTACTCACTCTTCCCATCCATTCCCTAATCCCTGTTGTATTCTGGGGCCAGTCATTGGTAACCTCCAAGGTTTGACTTTTCAGGCATTTTCTCTTTGTTACACTTGAAGTTACCTGTGGTCTTCTGCTGGGTTTTCCTCATTTGTGAGAGATCTCTTGCTTTTCTCTTTAGTTCCATTACTTAGTGGCAGTGGAGAGGCTTTCACTTCTGATATTTGTTCAGTCCTCTATTCTCCCCTGATGCAGGCTCTGGATTTGTTCCATTTTGAAACAGGACTATGGGTGGGAAGCTTTGCTGTCGCTTATAGTTTTATAGTCAAATAAGTAGAGGATGTAGGCCTAGGATTCTACAACTTGCAAATCTCAGTGTTCATTGATTGTGGTATGTGTCCCCTGAGACCCACTCCCACCACAACTCTATATGACAATGCAATGTGTACATGTGTGTACCCCAAGTCCAAGTTCCAGTAGCAGCAATTTGGAGAATAGAGAAAAATTGAATGAAATAAGCTGGACCAAAAAAATAATAATAATAAAACCACAGAGCAATGAAAGCAGAAACCAGAGCAAATAAACAATTGAACATACACACACAGGCACACACACACACCCCAAAATAAACTGGAATAACAACAAGGTGAAACAAAACAAAAAAACAACAAAATGCCAGGAAAACTAAAAACACACACACACCTAGCACAAAAATGAAGGGAGAAGAAAAAGAGAAAGACCAGAAAAAAGAAAAGAAAAAGCAACCAAAAATTGGAATTCAGACAGAACCCTCACACAAATATTCACACCCACCTTAAACTATAAAAAAAACAACAAAGGAGCCAAAACAAACCAACAAAAGAGGCAAAAAAACCCAACATAAACTGAAAGATGAATAGTCAATTATTCACATACACACATAAACAGAAAACAAAAAACAAAAGAAGAAAGAAAATTTTTAAAAAGGAGGGGATGCAGATCAAACCCTTACATACACATTCATGCACAAAGGAAAATATTAAAAGAATAGAACTAACAAAAAGGATAAAATTTTAATAAATTAAAATAAAAAACCCTGCCCTCTTGTGCCAGGTTCTGTAACTGTTCCTTTTGTCTGCTTCTCTGAAGAATTTCTGCCTCTTTCGCTCTCTCCCCAGTGTCTGGAGCAGGGAAGGAGGAGGGGCAGTGTGGGTAGGTGGGGTTGCAGTCCTCCCCTCCCACTCTTGTATGGTCAAGGGGATTTCCTCTGGTGGGGAGGTGCAGGATTGTCTCTTCCCCAGGTATGTACTCTCAGGGGGTGCCCCAGCCAGGACTATCCTGGCATGAAGTTCTTCTATTGTGGGTGATGTCCAGGCTCCACCTGGGTTCATCTCTCTCAGTCATGTTCCAGGTGTGTGGATATGATGTGCAGAGTATTGCTGGGGAGGAGGGAGGTTGGGTTAGCCCAAGACTCACCACTGATCTCTTTGGAGGTCTTCCTCATCCTTTTCTGGCCACATACTTTGTCCCACAGCTGAATCAGGGTGGGGGTGAGGCACCTGAATCAGCACTTGTCCAGTCCATCTGAAGTTTGTGCTTTCAGGATATTCCCTCAGGGTCATGATCGTCCCTTGAGTAGCTGATCCACCAGTCACAGAGATCAGGTCAGTTGCTGCCTGGTGAGCAAGTTGGAGCACTTTCCTACCACTTTTTGAGATGGTGGTGGGTGCCTCTTTTGTCTTCTCTGGTGGGACTCTGCCTCTGGGCTCCCTCAACAGCCCTAGCTGCCAGTTTCTGGCCAGGTGCTGAAGTGGTGAGGCAAATCCTGGAGCTAGCAGCGTCTCCCCATCGTTTCTTTGCAGGAAAACTTTTGTCAATTTAAAAAAAAAGGTGCTGGGCTTCTGTGACCCAGAAGTGCTAGGGACCAAACAGAGCCGCTGCAGCATTTGCTGCTTCACCAGGAGGACCCTGATCACTTGCTCATGAGCCCCCACTTAGTCAATCTCTCCCTGCATCTTCTTCCTAGGAAGGATTTTGTTTATTAAAAAAAAAAATGACACAACTTCTGCATCCCAGGAATCACTAGGGTCCAAGCTGACCAGCTGCAGCACCAGTTGCTGCACCAGGAGAGCCTTGGCTGCTTGTTCCTGAGCCCTCACTCAGTCAGTCATTCACATGCCCACTCACTCACTGATACATATACAAAATTTTCCATACACTCACACCAGGACTCACATAGTCTGACTGGCTGGACCACCATCTTCCATTTTATATAAACACCAAGTGACTCCATTTTATGTAAGAGATGAGCATCCCTGAATTTTGGCATTCACTGGGGGGTCTGGAACCAATCCTCCATAGACATCAAGGGTCAATTGTACATTTACATTGCTGTGCAGTCAATCTTCAGACTCATCTTATCTTGAAAAATTGAAAATTTATACCCATTCACTTTTCATTTTTTACCCCCCCATCTCCTGGCAACCAACCACGATTCTACTGTTTCTATGAGTTTGACTACTTTAGCTACCTTGAAAATGTGGAATCATATGGTGTTTGCCACTTTGGACTGGCTGATTTCACTTAATATAATGTCTTCAAGGCCCATTTATGTTATAGCATATGTCAGATTGACATTTGTTTGCTTCCACCTCTAGTTATTTCTAATAATACTGTTATGAGCATGAGTGTGAAAATATCTCTTCAGGAGACCTCTTTTGATCTTTTTGGATATACATCCAGAAGTAGAATTGTTGGATCATAAAGTAGTCTTTTTTTTTTTTTTTTTTTTTTTGATTTCTTGTATAGAGGCGGTCTCTTCAAATTGACCAGGCTGGTCTTGAACCTGAACCCTTGGACTTAGGATATGCTCTCACCTCAGCCTCGCAAAGTGCTGGGATTATAGGTGTGAGCTACCACGCCCAGCCCAGTAATCTTACTTTCAAATGTTTGAGGAACTTTTATACCATTTTTTATAGCCATTGCATGAGTTTACATTTCCACCAACAGTACAAAAGGGTTGCCATTTTTTTTACATCTTTACTAACACCTCTTTTCTTTCTTTTTCTTAATAGTAGACCTTCTAATAGGTATGAGATAATATTTCATTATGGTTTTAATTTGCATTTGTCCAATATTAATATTTTTTCTCATTTCATAGGTTTCCTTTTTCTTTGTTGGAAGTGTCTTTGTGCAGAAGTGTTTTATTTAACACAACTCTTCTTGTCCATTTTTGTTTTTATTGCCTATGTTTTTAGTGTCACATCCAAGGAAACTTTGCTAAATACAACTTCATGAAACTCTTCCTCTATGTTTTTATAGTTTGGGGTTTACATTTAGGTCTTTAATTCATATTAAGTTAATTTTTATCTACTAATATGAGTCAAACTTCATTCTTTCTCATGTGGATTTTCAGTTCTTCCAAACCCATTTGCTAAAGAGAATGTTCTTTCCTCCATTGAGTGGTCTTAAAATCCTTATAAAAAATTACAGTATTTAAATACATATCTAAAAGTTTATTTTTGAGCTCTCTATTCTATTCTCTTCATCTATATGTCTGTCTTTAGGTCAGTAATACACTGTTTTGTTTACTGAAGCTTTGCAAAATAATTTGAATTTAGAAAGTGTGAGTCCTTCAAGTGTTCCAATATTGTTTTGGCTATTTGGAGACACTTGAGATCCTATATCAATTTTAGGATAATTTTTATATTACTGCAAAAATAATATCTTTGTAACTTTTGCAGGAATGGCACTGACTCTGTAGATCACTTTAGGTAATACTGACATTTTAACACTATTACATCTTCAGTCTATGAACATGAGTCATCTTTCCATTTGCTTGTGTCGTTCTTAATTTCTTTCAGCACAATTTTATATATTTCAGTATATTAGTCTTTTACCCCCTTGGTTAAGATTTTTCCCTAAATATTTTATTTTTGTGAAGCTATTTTAAATGGGATTGTTTTCTTAATTTATTTTTCAGATTGTTTGCTGTTAGTGTATAGTAATGTAATGAATTTTTGTATGTCATTTTGCAAGCTGCAAGTTTGCTAAATTTGTTTTAGTTTCAAAGTGGTTTTGGAATCTTTAAATGTTTCAATATATAAGATCATGTCATTTGTAAACAAAGTTAATATTACTTCCTTTTTTCTTAAACTTGAATGCCTTTTATTTATTTTTCTTGCCTAATCATTCTGGTAAGGATTTTCAATGCTATGTTGATTAAAAATGGTAAGAAGGCAGAGTATGATGGTTCATGCCCATAATCTCAGCAAATTGTGAGTCTGAAAAGGGAGGATTGCTAGAGCCAGGAGTTTGAGAACAGCCTGGGAAACATAGCAGGACCTCATCTCTACAGAAAACAAAAACAATTAGCCAGGTATGGTGGAGTACACCTTTAGTGTCATCTACTTGGGAGGATGAGGAGTGAAGATTGCTTGAGTCCAAGAGTTTGAGACTGTGGTGCGTCATGATCATGCCACTGCACTTCAGTCTGAGCAACAGAGTGAGACCCCAATTTTTAAAAAGTGATGAGAAATGGTATTCTTGCCTTATTCCTTATCTTAGAGGAAAAACTTTCTATTCTACATGAATAGAATGTTAGCTTTGGGCTTTTCATATTTGACCTTTATTCTGTTAAGGCAGTTTCCTTCTATTCCTTTTTGTTTGTGTGTTTTTAGCATAAAAACACACAATTTCTTCAAATAATTTTTCTCATCAAGTGATATGATCACCTGGTTTTGTCCTTTAACATGATATATTACATTGCTTGATTTTGTATGTTGAACTATCCTTGCATTCCAGGAATAAATGGCGCATAATTATTTTAGTGTTGTGTTGAATTCAGTTTCCTAGCATTTTGTTGAGGATTTATGCATCAATATTAATCAGAGACATTTGTCTGTAGTTTTCTTTTCTTGTAAGGTTCTCATTGGCATGGTATCAGAGTGATGCTGGCCTCATAGGAGTCTAAAATTTAAAGAGAATGACTTTTAGAAGAGTTGGAAGAATTCATCTTAATTCTTTAAATATTTAATATAAATATTCAGTGCAGTCATATGGTCTTGGGTTTCTCTTTGTTGGAAACATTTTAATTACTAATTATATCTCCTTTTAGCTATAGGTCCATAATTCTATTTCTTAGATTCAGTCTTGGTCGGTTGTGTGTTGTCTAGTAATTCATCTGTATATTCTAAATTATCCAATTTGTTGGTGCATGATTACTTATAATATTTTTTATAATCCTTTTTATTTCTGTGGCATTGTTTGCAATGTTCTTTCTTTTATTTTCTTTATTTGTTATTTAAGTCTTTGTTTTTTTGTTGTTGTTGTTGGTTTTTTTTGCTCTTAGTCTACCTAATGTTGTCAATCATTTAACAACTTATAGTTTTAAGTTTTTTTCTATCTTTCATTTATCTCTTTTCTAATCTTGATTATTTCTTTTCTTCTGATAATTCTGAGCTTAGATTTTCTTTTTTTTTTCTTGTTTTTTTTTTTTGACTTCTTGAGGTAAAAAGAAAAAAGAACATTCCACACAATAATAGCAGAATAAATCTCAATAAAATTATGACTGAAATTATATATATTATCTTCTTCAGTGACAATGAAGTGAAATTAGAAATCAATAACAAAGGAAAATGAGAAAATCTACAAATAAGAAAATTAAATAAAATAATACACTTTTAAAAACCAGTAGGTCAAAAATAACACAAGGAAATAAGAAAACAAGTTGAAGGAAACTAAAAAGAAATGCAAACTAAATTCAAAGTTAGCAGGAGGAAAAACAATAGACATTATTGAGCAGTAAATAAATAGGTAATAGAAAAACAATAAAGTCAATGAAAACAAAAATTGGTTGAAAAGATTATTAAAATTGATAAATCTTTATCCATTGACCGAAAAAAAGAGAAAATTAAAATTACTTATTCAGAGATAAAAGTAGAGGCATTACTAACTGACCTTTTCAAATAAATAAATTATTAAAAATCTATCGTGAACCTTTTCATTCCAACAAATTGATAGACCTGGATGAAACTCACAAAATTTTAGAAACACACACTCACAAAGATTAATCAAGAAGAAAATTTCAAAAATCTGAATAAAGCTATAATATATGCATTGGATCAATAATCAAACACTGGCAAAAAAGAAAAATTAAAGATCAGATGACTTCACTAGTGAATCCAACTAAAAATCTAAAGAATTAACTTAATTTTTTTCCTAAATACTTAAAAAAATACATAAAAGAAAAATTACTTGTTTAACTGGTATAGGTTATCTTTTTGTAATGATGAACAAAGTATCTGAACCAACACTGCAAATGTACCTAATGCCACTGAACTGTACATATTATGCTAGTTGAAATGGTAAATTTTATGCTACATGTATTTTATCATAATAAAAATAACCTTGGAGTTTTAGATTTTAATGAATATATTATTTTTACTTAAAATTGCTATTTGGGCAATTTTTTCAACTGTGAATGATCAATTTTATATTATCTTATTTCTTTCCATTTTTTAGATTCTTCTTTTTTATAACATTAAATGCACACATTTTCTATTCTGCAGATTATAATTACTATACTTAAAATCTTATTTATTTGAATTGACTGCATATTACATCAACTATCACTTATAATGCCTTGCTTCTTCATTTGCTTTTTAAATGTTTTTACAGTGAATTCACGTTTTAAAAAATTGTATTTGTGGAAAATCTATGTGACCAAGACTGAAGGTTTGTTCCTTCAGAGAATATTTACATATTTTTCTTTGGTAATTAGAACATTGGTAATGCATGATAACATCATGGAAAAACTTTAAGCCATATTCTTCCTCTTGGAACGTTCACATCACCTAGGAAATATGGAATTGGGCCGCAAAACCACATGAGTACCTGCTTGTGGTGAGGAATTCTGAAATCCAAAATTAAGACAGGCTAGCTTTTGAACATATTATCCTTGCAAATAATTACTTTTCTGTCTTGCTTATATTTCCAGGTTCACTCTTTTCCTGAGATTGTTACCTTTATACCCCAGCTTTAATTGTGGTCCCTGATTTGATCTTTCACTTTCTGGGGGCCCAGGACACATGTGTGTTATTAAAATCAAAGCACAATACTAAGGGCCCTACAAGTTTTCCCAGGGAAGCCAGGGACTTTATTTTACTTATTACTGTAGATTTATGCTTTCTATTTGCTTTCTGCCTCTGGAGATTATTTTTTACTTTATTGCTAGCTCAGACAAGAATTTTAAACTTGGGATACCCATTTTGCCATGCGCTTATTTTTGTCCAGATACAGAGGAAAATCTCAGGACCTAATACTGTTTTCATTGTCCAAGTTAACCTAATGATGAAAAAAAAACCCTACCAACTCTCCTTTTCAATCTTTCTTTGGTAGTGATGAGTACTTTCACCAAATATTTTCAGCTCTTTAATTTTTACACACAGGATAGGATTGCTTTCCATCAGTTTGAAGTTAAAGTTAGTCATGTAGCTCTATTTGGCTGTTGAAAGGTGAGCAACAGTGAACTGTGACACTTATATCCAGCAAATTTAAGAGATAATGAGTAATTCAATGCAAACCACTCATACAGCTGCAGAGGTCAAGATAAAGCCTTTGTTGGTGTAGGTCTCTGAGGGACTCACTAGAGACAATCAGCCCCATTCCTCACATCATGCCCCTGATTACTGAACTGTATTAGAAATGCAGGCCGTAGAAGAGTAAGGTTTTCTTATCTTGAGCCATTGAAATTGGGGGTAGTTTGTTACCATAGCATAGCTTATTCTGTCTTGTTGGCTATATTGTCGAATACTATTATTACTATTTAAGCTCAGTTCAATGCCTACTACTTTATGATGTCTTCCCTATTATTGCTGATAACATAACCACTCTTTTTTCTATACTATACTAATAAGAATAACAATAAAAATAACTAATTGAGTTTACTATTTGAGAATTGTTAAGCCCTCTACTTGTATGAACTCATATAATATTCCCATAGATTTATGAAGACATTGTATTATTATCTCTATTTTATGAGTGAGGAAAATAAGGTTTAAAGAAATTAAGGAGGCCGGGCTCGGTGGCTCAGCCTGTAATCCCGCGCTTTGGGAGACCGAGGTGAGTGAATTGCCTGAGCCCAAGGGTTCGAGACCCTCCTGGGCAACTTGGTGAGACCTCGTCTCTACAATAAACAAAAAATTAGCGGGGCGTGGTAGCGCGTGTAGTTCCAACTACTGGAAGGCTGAGGTGGAAGGATCGCCAGAGCCCAGCAGGTAGAGGCTGCGGTGGCCGGGAGCGGCCACTGCACTCCAACCTGGGTGACAGAGTGAGACTTTTTTTTTTTTAACTCAAAAAAAAAAAAAAAAAAGAAATTAAGGAGTTACCATATTGCTTATGTGACCTTCAACATATTTGACTGAGATTATAATAATTGTTTATATATTTGCTATTGCAACTAAAATTAGAGCACTCGTTAACTTCATATCCACCAGCCCCATCCTAATGGACTGCACATAGTAGGTGCTCACATTTTAAAATATTCTGTTTGTTTGTTTAGAAAGCAGGATTTATTGAGGGGACAGAAAAGCTTCCTGGGAGGGGACTTGAAGAAATCACCCCAAAAATATTTTTTTCTAATTATAAAAAAATACTGAAAATTCAAAAATAAAGGAAAAGATGATAAAAACAAATGTTGCTGTGTTTAACACTCTGAGAAAGTCTTAATAGAGAGGTTTTTTCCTTTTATTTTGTTCCATGCATGTAATTTGCATATTTCAGCACTCTGTGTGCACATCTGCAGGCTGAATTTTATATTTAATATAGTAAACACCTCTCCCTCTCCTTAATATCTATTTTAATGACAAAATAAAATGTGATCACATATATACATTTATAATTTATTTTACACTTCCCATGATTGAAGTCATTGATTTCATACATTCTTTAATTTAAAAATATTGAATTCCTTTTGAAATTGAGTTTGGACACTTTAGTGTAGACACTAGATGCAAAACGGCCAAAAAACAAAAAAAAATTATGTTGTCATAAAATTTGTTTTCAAGTAGGAAGTGTCAGAGAGTCAATCGATATATATTATGAAGAAAAATTAAGTGAGATTAAAAAATAGAGAATGATGGCCAAATGAGGTGGCTCACGCCTATAATCCCAACATAGTAGAAAGTCAAAGCGAGAGGATTGCCCAAGCCCAGGAGCACAAGACCAGCCTAGACAACATGATGAGAAGTCGTCTTTACAATAAATAAAAAAATTAGCTGAGTGTGGTGGCACGTGCCTGTAGTCCCAAGTACTTAGAAGGCTGAGGCAGAAGCATTGCCTGAACCCAGCAGTTCGAGGCTGCAGTAGCTCTGAGTGTGCCACTGCACTTCAGCCTGGGTGACAGAATGAGACTTTGACTCAGAAAAAAAAGAGAGAGACTAATGGATCATTCTGTGTTTTTGAAAGGGTGGTCAGTGGTGCTTTATTTGATGAGATGACAATATTTGAGGAGAGGACTGATGAAGTGTGGAGTTAAGTCATCTAGTTATTTGAGTGAAGACAAGACAATTCCAGGCAGATGGAACAACTAGTTCAAAGTCAAGTCCTGAGGCAGGTGCTTGGCATCCTCCAGGAACACCAAGGAATCAGGATGGCCCGAGAAACCCAGTGAGTAAGGGGGAGATCATTAGTTGTCAGATAAAGGAAACAGCAGAGACCCATATTTTATAAACCATAGCTGTATTTGAATTTTACTTTGAGTCTATAGGAAAGTTATTTGAGTATTTTAAGCATAAAAATCTTATGACAAAAAATGTGTTTTAAAATAATTTCTCTGGAGGATACATGGGAGGGGAAATTGAAAACATAAGCAGGAATACCAACTAGAGGCTACTGCAGGGTTCCGGCAAGAGAAGATGGTGGCTAGGAACAGAGTGGTAGGGGATTATGGGGTAAATTGTAGATAGCCCAATTATTTGGAATGTATTTTGAAGGTCAGGACAATATGATTTCCTGATGGATTGTATGTCAGATGTGAGGAGTTAAAGCTAGTTCCTAGCTTTTGTTTGGCTTTGATTTGTAGTATACAATAAGATTTCCAACTTATCTATAATAAATAGCACCTTAAGCATAATTACTAATATTTTTAAAATGTATTTTTTTCTTTCTTTTTTTTTTTTAAGTTGGAGTCTCACTCCATCACCGAGGCTGGAGGGCAGTGACACACTCACTGTCACTCCAGCGTCGACCTGCTGGGCTTTAGTGATCCTTCCACCTCAGCCTTCCAAGTAGCTGGAACTAACAGGTACGCACTATCACACCAGCTAATTTTTGATTTATTGTAGAGACTAAGTCTCACCAAGTTGCCCAGGCTGGTCTTGAACCTGCAGG
>CAUYQG010162080.1:0-39562 GCA_963574415.1 Tarsius wallacei | reverse complement strand
TTTTTTTTTTTTTTTGTAGGTAGTTTTCGTATGATGGAGTCAATTTCCTGGGTTGTTATTGGTCTAATTAGTGTCTCAATGTCTTCTTGCTTCAACCTGGGGAGGTTATGCGATATCAAAAAGTCCTCCATTTGATTTAGGTTGTCAAGTTTGTTTCCATATAGGTGTACATAGTAATCTCTGATAATCTTTTGTATTACTTCAGGGTCAGTTGTGGTTTGATCTTTTGTATTTCTGATTGTGTTTATTTAGGCTTTTTCTCTCTTTTTCTTGGTCATTCTGGCTAGGGGTTCATCAATCTTGTTAATTCTTTCCAAGAACTAGCTTTTTGTCTTGTTGATGTTTTCTATAATATTTTGGTCTTCAATGTCCTTTATTTGGGTTCTTATTTTGGTAATTTGGATTCTTCTGCTAAAGTTGAGGGTTTGTGGTCTTCTCTTTCTGGCTCCTTTGGGTGATTTGTTATGCTCTCAACTTGTGATCTTTCCATTTTCTTGATGTGTGCTCGTAGAGATATAAATTCTCCTCTTAGAACTGTTTTCATGGCATCCCAGAAGTTTTGGTAAGAAGTTTCTTCATTGTCATTTGCTTCCAGGAACCTTTAATTTCTGTTTTGATTTCAGTGTTGACCCAGTAGTTGTTCAGCATCAAGCTGTTTAGTGTCCATGTCTTTGTGGGCTTTGGGGAAATTTTGTTGGTGTTGATATTTATTTTTATTCCATTATGCTCTGAGAATGTGCATAGCAAGTTTTTAACCTTATGGAATTTGTTTATGATTGATTTGTGGTCAAGAATTTGATCGATCTTGGAGTGCTTTCCATGTGGTGATAAGTAGAATGTATATTCTGTGGTTGTTGAGTGGAATAATCTGTAGGTATATATTAAGTCCATTTGCTCGAGTGTCAAGTTTAGGTTCTGGACCTCCTTGTTGATTTTTGCCTTGATCTATCTAGGGCTGTTAGTGGGGTATTCAAGTCCCTTGCTATAATAGTGTTAGAGTCAATATCTTTTTTTAAATTTACTTAGTAGTTGCTTTATAAATGCTGGTGCTCTTGTGCTGGGTGCATATATGTTTAGGATGGATATTTCTTGTTGATGGATTGAATCTTTTATCATTATGTAGTGTTCTTTTTGCATCTTTTTACATTTTTGATATCTTAAAGGTTGTTTTGTCTGATATCAAGATTGCAACTCCTGCCTTCTTTTGTGATCCGTTTGCGTGGAAACTCGTTTTCCATCCTTTAACTTTGAGTCTGTGTACATCCCTTGTGTTGAGATGAGTTTTCTGGATGCAGCAGATAATTGGGTCATGGTTTCTTATCCAGTTTGCCATTCTGTGTCTTTTCAGTGGTGTATTAGTCCATTCACATTCAGACTAATTACTGAAATGTGATTGTTTATCCCTGTCATGAATTTCTTATAGTTTTTTTTGTTTGCTTGTTTTCTTTTGGCTTTGGGGTTGATGTGTGTGTGTGTTTTCAAATTTTTTGTTGTGCTGTATTCTCTGTTGATTCTGTGTTCTGCTATTCTCTTGGGAAGTGTGTGGTCATTCTTTTTTTTTTTTTCTTCTTTCTTCTGTGCTTAATACATTTTAAATGTCTCCTTAAGACACTTGGTCTTAAATTGCATAATTTGGTCTGGAAATTGCATAATCTCTTTGGGATTATATGTCTGGAAAGGATTTTAATCCCCCATCATTGATGAAACTGAGCTTGGCTGAATAGAAAATTCTTGGTTGAAATTGTTTTTCTTTGAGGACTTTGAGTATAGACTCAATTCCCTTCTTGCTTGTAGTGTTTCTGCTGATAGGTCTGCTGCTGTTCTGGTTGGTTTTTTCTGATAGGTTGTCTGACCTTTCTTGCTGCATTTAGGAATTTATCTATTGTGTCTACTTTGTGTAGGCAAGTTACTATGTGTCTAGGGATTGGTCTTCTTATTTGATGTCTTGTGGGGGTTCTCTGAATTGCTTGTGCTTGGCTGGTCACATCTCTGGTGAGATGGGGAAAGTTTTCTTGGATTACCTCCTGGAATACTTGCTCCAAGTTGTTCTCCATTTCATTTTCTTCTTCTGGGATACCAATGAGGCATAGGTTTGGCCTCTTGATATAATCGCACATCTCTTGTAGGTTTTGTTCTATCTTTCTGAATCTTCTTTCTATGTTTTTTTTATAGATTGGGTTAATTCCATGTTCTGGTCTTCACAATCTGAGATTCTTTCTTCACCTAGATTAATTCTGCTTTCCATGCTTGTTATTTTGTTATATCTACACTTCTTAATATATATTAAATGTCTGGCCTGGAGATGAGATAAATGATTGACCCAACTGACTGAAGAGTTGTATCATTTTTTAATGTCAATATCCATAGATTGTGTATTTGTATATGTGTGTGTGTGTGTGTGTGTGTGTGTATGTAGTTATCTAATTAAATTAGTCTGTATCCTTTGTTATGGGCTGAATTCTTTCCCCCAAAATATGATATTTATAATCCCTGGGACACTCAGACTGCGACTTTATTTTGAGATAAATTCTTTGTAGAGGCAATCAAGTTAAAATGAGGCTGAGTGATCCTTAATTAAATTTAACTAGTATTCTAATTTTTCAAAAAAGAAAAAAGGCAATTTAGACTGAGACAGTTATATAGAAGAAAGATGATGTGAGTAGACAGACACTGGGAGAAGATGGCCATCTATAAGCCTAGGAGGGAGACTTAACTACCTATAGACTCTTTTTTTTAGATTAGAAAATATAGTTTATTTAAAAAGTAAGTGAGAGACATAGAGAGAGAGAGGAAGAAAGAGGAGATTCCCTTCCCAAGACAGGAAGGGGGCCAAAGCCAGGAAACATGGCAACAATCATAGGTCAAAGAATACATGGCCACACCAGAAAGGCAATGGCCATAATGGCCTGGCAACGACCTAGCAATAGCTAACAGAAGATTCTTAACTGGTTAGCACTCAGAGGTACCAATTCTGCCAACATTGATTTCAGACTTCTAGCTTCCAAAACTCTGAAACAATAAGCAATAAGCTTCTCTCTCTCTCTCTCTCTCTCTCTCTCTCTCATTTTAGGTCATGACATTTGTGGCATTTTATTATGGAAACCTTAGCAAACTATTGCAACCTTATATTTTTTTTAAAATGGGGCAATTAAACAGGACAGGAAGTTCAAAGTGAGTTCACTCAGTTTTTTAAATTCTACTTTGATACCAGAAAAAATGTACATTCATGGCTCTTGATATGTGCAATGTGGTGACTTTGGGTGTGGATAGTAGGCATGATTCCTGACCTTCTGTCATGTGTATACGCTCAGTCATTGAGATAGTTTTATTATATACTTCTTGCTGGCCTAAACACTTCCCAGTGAAGTAGTCAGACTGACTGTAGGTTTAGGCTGGACAGGCTAGGATGATGTATTAAGGCAGATAGAAGTAGTAATGGCAGAAGTATCAGGATATTCCAATCTGAGAATAAAAGTCTGGATAGTAAACCTAGAAACAGGTCACTGAGTCTGAGAAAGGCCAAGTCTGGATAGTAAACCTAGAAACAGGTAACTGAGTATTGACAACCCCCAAAGGCAGGTACATTTGAGTGGAAGTGGGGAGTGGTTCTGGAGCACAGTGATTGTTCCAACTCGCTTCTCTGGGTGAAGTTTGGTTATGAAAGATTTCTTTTGTATCAGGTTAACATTTGAAATTAGACTTCCTATCTCAAGAAAACTCTAGAAAAACACAAAGAAAATAATGAGTTGCTACAAAGAACATCAAAACAAGAATTGAGAGCTCTGAGATTATAGTTTATCTGACTTGAGGGATATCAATGTTAGAGGCACCCGGATGCAGAACTAAAGCCTAAAGATGAGCATACTATTTGTATTATAACCATCACCAAGAAGAGTGGTATTGAGAAACACTAAGTATTATTCAGGCTTAAGACACTGGGTGTATCTTTTTTGGTAAGCATCACCAACATTAAAAAAAAAATGTGGTGACCTTTCAAAGCGGAGATACCATAAATGCCAAAGCAATTTTGTAGCAGACCCATTCTAAGGTGGTCATCAGAACCCACTGAATGAGAACCAGAGAGACTGCTGTCTAGAGGGTGATGATCAACTATCCAGTACCCTCCAATATATTTCTCTGGGAAGGAATAACTAATGCTATGAAAAATCTCATTGCTCACATACTAGCTGTATTTTGATCCAATGATAAAACATTCATCAACTGGTTTGAAATGTCAGAACATGAAAGTAAAGAAGAGACAGTAATGGAGGTCATTGATCTAAATTTTCTTCCATTCTTACAGTTTCTCACACAATATCACATGCCATTGTGAGCTGTATAAGGACTGTAGACATGGTAAGCTCTAGGATGAGAAATTGACTTGAGGCTTGATGGCAGACAAAATATTCTGGAATAGAGTAGAAATTGTTTGAGAATAAAAACAAGCAGAGCTAGTATAGAGAAACTGAGGCTAGTCTAGGGAATTGTTGCAATCAGTCAATAACATCCACCTTTTACTTTTCTAATTTATTAACTGCCTAGATATTTACTGTTTGCTAAAAGATTCAGAGAAAGGACAGACATTTCGAGTTGATGAGATTTCATATTGTCTGTAGCCCTCCAAGTGTTCCCAACTATGTGGTTGTATGAGAAGGTGGTGGGAAAGTTTTGCTTAAGAGTAGAAGGTTCGGGATGGAAATGGTAGTTAATAAATATGCTCAACCATTATCCACCACCAGAATTAAGAACTTAGGAATTTTATAAAAGGCATAGAAGCATAGTACAGGATGCAATCTTCCAGGACTGAGACCATTGATTCTGGCTGGTTGCCATCCTTCATGTGATGGACAGAGACTGGATGGAAACACATAAAGCTTTTATATCATATTATTCAAAATCGGGGTATAAAGCAGGGCATGGTGACTCATGCTTGTAGTCCCAGCACTTTGGGAAGCCAAGATGGTGAGATTGTTTGAGCACAGGAGTTTGAGATCAGCCTAGTTAACAGAGCAAGACTTGAGCTCTACAAAAAAAAAAAAAGAAAAATAGCGAGGTGTGGTGGCATATACCTGTAATTCAAACTACTTGGGAAGCTGAGGAGGGGGGATTGCCTGAGCCTAGAAGGTCAACACTGCAATGAGTCATGATCATACCCCTGCTTTTCAGTCTCAGTAACAGGATGAGATCTTGATTTAAAAAATAATTAATTAAATTAAAAAATAATCAGTGTACAAATTAAGTATGCTTTCAGAGATTTGGTGCAGTGATCTCTAAGAGTTCAGGCTGGGAGCATGGTTACCTGGGTTTAAATTGGCTGTGGAACTTACTACAGAAGAAAAAAATATACATCCTAAAGAAAATATCATGATATTTTGCTGAATAAACCTATTAATTAAATCTACTTATTAAATATCTATTTACTAAATCTACTAAATCAATTTCTGTATCCCATGGTTGATGAAAACTTGAGTTGTTTCCACTTATGGCTACTACAAAGAATACTAATAAAAACATATATATATTCTTCATGCCCAATTTTAGTGGGCATGCAGATACTTTTCTTTTATGCTCAGAAGGGGAGTTTTTTGAGAGGGAGTATGTGTATTTGATGGACATGATCTTAATACAAGGTTAAAGAATGCTTTCCTGAAACTATGACATTAGGTTGCAACAGTCTATCTCTGTCACTTCTGATTTTGATATAATGTATTTACCTAATTTCTGTGATTTTGATGTAATGTATTTTGATATAATGTCTTTACCTAATTTCTCTGATTTTCTTTTATTTAAAAAAAATTTTTTTTTTGAGTTGGAGTCTCACTCTGTCACCCAGACTGGAATGCAGTGGCCGCTCCCGGCCACTGCAGTCTCGACCTGCTGGCCTCCAGCGATCCTTCCGCCTCAGCCTTCTGAGTAGCCGGAATTACAGGCATGCGCTACCACGCCCGGCTGATTTTTTGATTTATTGTAGAGATGAGGTCTTGCCAAGTTGCCCAGGTGGGTCTCGAACCCATGGGCCCAGGCAATCCACTCACCTCAGCCTCCCAAAGCGCGGGATTACAGCCTAAGCCACCAAGCCTGGCTTAATTTCTCTGATTTTCTATCTACAGCGTTGGCCTTGCCTATCATCCTTTCTTTCCTAACTTGACTCTCTCTTTTCAAACTTGCTTATCTTAATAATACAATTCTTGCCCATGTTTCTGATATTTGATTGCTCATCTGATCAAATTCCATTTAACTCTGCTTCTTTTTCTTTCTTTTTCTCCCTCTCTTCCTTCCTTCCTTCCCTTCTTTTCTCTCTCTCTCCCCCTTCTCTCTCTCTTCTCTTTTTTTGCCCACCACTGATAGTTTACATGGGAAATTGCTATTACCAACTGTTGTTACTCCCATTTTCCTGTGTCCATCTCATATGTGCTCCCTCCCACCTTGGTGCATCTATGTAATTTTAAAAATGTATCTCATTTTTAGTATGACTAAGTGTGTTGTGCTTTATTTTTGGCTGTGCCTTGTCAAGAATCTGAGTTCCTCAAGTCAAAGACCATAACTGATTCATATTAATTTTTCAATGCCAGGTTGACAGAGGGTGTAAAATATAGCAGATAATAAATATTACTCATGGATACAATAATAACTGAACTACACCTTAATTCACATTACCTATGTCTACTGTTAAGCATTCAGGGCCCTTTTTTTGTCCATTATTATTAAACAAATATTTTTTGATGATTTTCTATATTTTTCCTGCCATATTTAGGAACTGCTATTGTATCATTTTAAAAAATTCTCCTATTGATTAGTTATTGATATTTGTGCAAGCATGAGAAAGTGCTAGTATTCATATATACAGTTCTTTTTTTTTTGCAAGAGATAATTCTTTCAGCCTCACAGTGTACTACCTAAGCTGGACTTTATCACAAATCCTCACTCATCCAGATATTATTTTTCAGTCATCTGGTGTATTACTACTGTCTAAGATCTTTATTGTATATGTGACCAGTTTTCTATATCCATGATTTAGATATAATAAGGATATCAACATTCATTTTCTTTTTTCTTTTTTTTTTTTTTTGAGTTGGAGTCTCACTCTGTCGCCAAGACTGGAGTGCAGTGGCCGCTCCCGGCCACCGCAGCCTTGACCTGCTGGGCTCCGGCGATCCTTCCGCTTCAGCCTTCCGAGTTGCTGGAACTACAGGCGCGTGCTACCACGCCCAGCTAATTTTTTTTGATTATTGTAGAGATGAGGTCTCACCAAGTTGCCCGGGCGGGTCTCGAACCCGCAGGCTCAGGCAATCCACTCACCTCAGCCTCCCAAGGCGCGGGATTACAGGCTGAGCCACCGAGCCCGGCTAACATTCATTTTCAGTTGAACTTATCCATGTATTTATTTTAGTTAGGCCTTCTGATGAGTGTATGTTTTGGAGGGGTAGACATACAATTTACAAAAGTAAACAAAGTTGTCTCACTTCTTTAGAGTCCCAAAGGAAGTAAAAAAAAAATTCAAAGTTTTAAATTAATTAAAAATGTATAAATAACTAGTCCAATATATCCTGAAAGATATAAATGAAGAAGGGTAAATGAATGAACAAATAATGATTACGTGGACAAAATGCCAATGGTTATGAAATAAAGTACACATGCAGAAATCTAAGATCTTTATTTTTATGTTCCTTTTAGGGTAAGTCAACATTTTTGTGAATATTAACAAGTTTAGGGTAAGAGAATATCCTAAATCCACGCTTTATGTAAAGAACACTAAATGCATTAGCAGAGAAATCACACATCTTTGGTATTTGTTTTTGGAAGTATGACAATCTGATATACTTTTTGTCTCTAAAAGGCACATTTATGAGCTTAATGTCATTTTATATTAATTTGAAGATTGGGAATGTTTTATTTTCAGTGCCTGAAGATTGTTTTTTATTGTTCAGGTATTATTTTGATATTTTTAAAAGCCTAATATTTTGAGAAAAACACGTTTGCACAATCTGTTTGAAAAAGAGAAAAGGAGATTAGCTAACATGTGAGGCGAATTCTGACCTTTATGTTTTCTTTTCTTTCTTTTTTCACCTTTACATTTTTTAAAATTGTGGGGTACAATTCAGAGTTAGGTATAGAAATATTCATTCTGCAGGCACCCATGTTGATGAGGTGTGTCCCCCGCCCCCAAGGCAGTTTTCCACTACTGCCAATCCCACCTCCCCAACCCTCCACATCCCCGCAGTTTCCTACTACTGTCAATCCTTTTCCTATGGTACTACAATAGTTGTTCAAGGTCCACTTATGAGTGATAACATGTGATACTCAGTTTTTTGTTTCTGTGAAAGATCACTTAGTATTATAGACTCTAAGTCCATCCAGGTTGCTGTGAAGTTCATGATTTTGTTCTTCATTATGGCTGTGTAATATTCCACTGTGTATATGTACCACATTTTTTTATCCAGTCCTCTTTTGATGGGCAGCATGGTTGGTTCCACGTTCTTGGTATTGTAAACAATGTTGCAATAAATATATGTGTACAGTTATCTTTTTTATAGAGTGATTTGAGTTCTTCTGGGTATATTTCCAGTAGGGGAATTTCAGGGTCATATGGAAGGTCAATTTTTAGAACTTTTAAGAATCACTGTTTTCTCAGACCTAGAAACAACAATACAGGAATTCATATGGAAACATAAACAATCATAAATTGCCAAAACAATCCTCAGCAAAAAACCAAACAAAACAAACAAATAAACAAAACAAAAAAACAAAGCAGGAGGTATCACACTCCCAGACTTTAAACTTTATTATAAAGCTACAATAATCAAAACAACTTGGTATTGGTACAAGAACAAGCATATAGACCAATGGAATAGAATTGAGATTCCAGAAGCAAAACTTCAATTTCTCAACCAACTCATCTTCTACAGAGCCTCCACCACCAACCATGGGGGAGAGGAGAAACTATTCAGTAAATGATGCTGGGAAAACTGGCTGACCACATGCAGAAGAATGAAATAGGGTCCCTACCTATCCCCATACACAAAAATCAACTCTAAATGGATTCGAGACCTAAACGTAAAACCTCAAACTAAAAGAAACTTAAAAAATGCAGAAGACACTGTTATGGAAGTTGGAACTGGCAACCGATTCCTGATCAAGACCTTCATGTTTTCAAGTCACTCCACAGATTTGTGCCATGAGTTTTTATTTGCCTTTTCCAAAAAAGGATAATTCTTCCTATCTGCCATCTTCACAAGGCTGTTCTAAGACTTGGATGAGATAGGCAAGAAAGCACTTTGAAAAATATAAACATTTTAAAATTAAGAAGTTTTACGCTAAAGAGTATTGTAATTGTCTTTCTTTCAAGAGTCTAAGTCTATATAATTAAACCAAGTGCTTAATTTTTGTCATGGCAATACCCATATGAAGAAAAAGCACAATAGGTAACCTGCAGTGCTGGCTTTTTACAAGAAAACTGGGATAAGGAGTAGCTATTTTCCATAGTACACTAGAGTTTTCCACTTCATTCCAACATATTAAAACTAATCCCTACCTATATACTCTTTCAGTAGAGTTTTTCTTTTCTTTTTTTTTTTAATTATAAAATTGTGAGGTACAAGTCAGGATTGGGTACATTTTCTTAGTGTTCCTTTAATATGGAGAAGTTTAAGTAAACTCATCTGAGATGAGCTATATGTTTATTTGTAATTTGGGAAATGTCCTTTCATTAACTTCACTACCAGTTTAGAAAACAAAGGTGATTTTTCCAGGTGAAATATAATCTACTTAATGAGTAATATGTATATACTTTTCAATCAGTTACATCTCAACATTTAAGATCCACTGTTCGAAGAGTCATAAGTTATTTCAGGCAATATTGGCTCAAGCATATTCAAATGTATTAGATGCATATATATATATATATAGAGAGAGAGAGAGTAAAATGCAACTTATATGCACATATGTACAGAGACTTCTACTTGTTAAGGTAATGTCAAAAAAGTGTCCGAAAAAATTTAAAGTTGCCTTGTTGAAATGTATTATTAAAACAACACTGATCATTCGTGGTTAGTAGCATAAAGCCTAGTGACTTTCTCTTATCATCTCTCAGAGCCATGGGAATATTGAACTTGTATAGAAATGTATCATTTGGCTGAGACTTTGCCTGCTAATCTTTTATCATTTTTTGGCATAAATACCTAAATGTGCATTTCTCTTGCTTCGAGTCATGCCTTTGAAGGCACATTACAGGGCTCTCAGGTGTATGTAAAAGGCCTCTGATGTAAAGATTGCTCTAAGAATGCTAAAAAGAATCTGTTACTTTTGATAAAATATTCCATATTCTTTATCCTTTCTTTTCCCTTGAGATTATGAGAGTAACATGGTATAGAGGAAGAAGTATGAAAAAGTGTATATATATATGCACACACACACACATATATATATAAACTTGAATAACAGTTTATTATTTATCTGTACAGATGGAGATCATAAATACTCATCGAAGGTACAAAGCAATTAGATTAATTCAATATCCGCATTCTCAAGATGTGTTATCTTCTGACAACAAATGATATTGTCTTGGTGGAGTCAGGATGCAGTGATTTACCATGTGTTTCTTAGCTAAATAGGTAAATTCACAGTCTCTCATCATCAAAATTGATGCTGGCATTTGCTTCTGAATGTCTGAGAGTTCACAATAATAGCAATGTATACTCACAGGGTTTGAAAGCCTCAGATCTCCTTGTCTTTTCACCTCATATTCTCTTTAGTTCTAAAAATCACTAAGGAATTTGGCTATGGGTCATTCACATTTTTGTACAAAATTACTCAATAATCATTTAATGAATAACTCTTACATATGAGGCACCAGGTGGCACAGATATCTTGGAAACAGATTTTTAAAAATTTTAAGTTTTTTTTTTAGCTATTTAGTTTTGAGACAGGTCTTAAAAAGAAGGAAACAGAATAAATAGGTTTTTTGCACATATATTTGAAGCAGTGCTGTCCACCTTCCTACCATTTTGGAGCAGCAGATAAAGTTTTAACGCATTAACAATTGTCTTTTTTATGTTAATTTTTAAAATTTTAATTCAACATTTTATTATGGAAAACTTGAAACAAAGATAGAACAGTATAATGAACCCAAATGTACTATTCATTCAATTTTAATAAATATTAGCATGGTGCTATTTTTTTTTCTGTTACTGCTCATTGGCTGTTTAAAAGCAACTCCTCAAACATCAATCATTCCACCTAAAAATACTGTTGAGTACATTGCTAACACATAAAGATTTTTAAAAATGTAGTCACAACATAAAATTACACTTAGCAAAATCCAATATCCAATCTCTGTTTTCTCAAAAGTATTTCTCGAAATTCTGTTGTATTATCTCAATTTGTTTTACAATTGATTTGTTCAAATAAGAATCAAAAGTCCAAATATTGCATTTGGTTGATGTGTCTCTTAAGTCTCTTTTAATCTATAATATTTCTTCTTGCCTTTATTAATTACTTTCTGCATCTAATTACAGCTTAGAGAAATGGATATTAGAGGAATATGCTTAAGACATCAAGAGTAATTAATCTGGCAATTCCAGATTGTGCAGAATTTTATAGGACAAATTACATGCTTTCATCAACAAATTTCTTACCCATCCAAAAAAAACCCCCCAAAAACCCACACTCTGCAACACTTCTATTATCTCATGTCCTATCCACAAACTCCATTACTATTTTTTTCATTGTATATCCATGTTTTGTCTTTCAAATTTGATGTCCATCTTTGCCTTCTCATTTATGACTTCGACTTCTTTTTGGCCTATTTTACTAACCTATAGGAAGTGTCTTTTATTCTGAAATTAAAATATAAAAATAAGGTCTCTTGGTAAGAAAGATAATGGTAAGAGGACTGCATGGAGAATCTTGTGCAGGATATGATAGTTTCAGTTTCAAGTTGCAATAAATTTACATTTTGAAAGATGTTCATCTACAAAGTTGAAAACTATTCTAATATATATATATATATAAATTTTAATTTACTTTGCAAAGCCTTAAATGTCACCATCTTGTGTTCCATTCTTTGAACTAGGCACATTCTGATTATTCTGAATTATTTTGCTTTATTTATATCCCAGATATAAGGTACCTTACTAATTTTATGATAGTTTTGAAAACCATTTTAATCTTCTGAACAATACTACTTGGAGAAAGAGACAATATAAATGATATTCACAAAACCTTATACTGTGTCTCAAAAACATAAGTTACAGATCTTGATGAATAAACTATAACTTTTACGAGACCAGACACTTCCTGGGAGATGGTTCAAGGATAGGTCATGGAAAGAGGAAAGACCTTGATTCCTCCCAGGATATCTGACTTCGACTTGGCTCTGGGGGGAGTTCCAAGAGCATCACTGAAGCTGTTTTATTCCATGTTAGCCATTTTGCAACTTTAAACATACCATACCCAAACTTTCTTTTTTTAACTTTTAATTTTTTTATTTTAAAGATGTGGGGTAAAATTCAGGGTTAGGTATGCAAATATTCATTATGCAGTTACCCTTGTTGATGAAGTTTGCCCGCCCTTCCCCAGGCAGATTCCCCACTACTGCCAATTCCTTTCAACCTTACATTAGATTAATTAAATCATAATCAATATTTGAAGTGAAAATTCAGAACTGAAAAGAAGCAAACTAAACTAATTAGAAATTGTGTCACTGTTTAATAATCAGAGGAAACATTGTTTAATAGTGTTTAATTTCATGTTTTGGGCTTTTAGAGTTATAGCTTTTGCTCATACTAATATAATATTACATATATGGTAAAATGAGACTCAACAGAAGTATAAAAAAAAGAATTTTATAAACAAATTTTCAACTTACTTGTGTATTTGTTAACTAAGTAGCAACTGTGAGGTATCTCTAAAGTCTCTGGATATAGAGGAAGTAAAGTTGTCTCCTGGAAATTAAGCAATAAAGCCAAAATTTTGGAGCAGAAATGTGCAAAATTATCTTAAAGACACAGAATGGCTGTAAAGGAGTCTTGAAAAGTGATTGATTAATATGAATCAGTGAGACTGTTTAAAAGGATGTGGGTCAGAAATGGATAACAAGATATGGGTTAAAAGTGAACATTAGAAAAAAAGGGGGGGGGACAAGGTCAGAATCCCACTGGGACCTTCCCAGGGTAGAGAACACCTTTACAAAGGAAGAAAACATCCAGATATTTGTAGACAACTCTATATAGTGGATGTTATGGCTAACAATGCTGATGCTGCTAAACCTCAGGCTCATAGAGTGACTCTTTGTTCTCCATTTTATGGTCACAAAGCACATTTTACTTAAAGTTCTGCTTAGCTTAAGAGTTGCTCTGCAAAGAGAGAAGTCACCGGTCATGTCAATCATTCTGTCAGATTCATATGACAATTACATTTTTTTCTCTGAAAATTAAAAAATTGCTAACACTAGTTCTGGGCAACGATTAAATCACTTCTGAACGTATAAAAACGTTCAGGCTACATGCTTGGTGGTAGCCAAGGTAATCTCTTGTTGAACACCTGGTGAAGCTATATCAGGGGCACTGCAGGCTTTGTGGAAATTTCCTTTAAGTTCCTATAATATGCAATAATATTTTCTCCTGAAACAAGTGTGAATTTTACTCCTAAATTTAGTTGTAAAATAAATATTATCTTTCAAAAATCAAATAGCATCCAAGTTTGGGTTTGTATATTGCTGAACTGATGAGTAATTTAATACCAGTCTTTATTTAGATTCACTTCCTCTCCCTTGGTTGTGCAAAGATCCGAGGTGCTTTAAGCAGGGTAGAACATTTGGTGAGGCTCTCTGATCTCCATTATTATACCCATTGCCTGAGTCTAAGTGGCCCCTGAAAGTGAATGACTTCATTGCTTCTGTGTCTCACTTAGGCATGAAATTTTTGTTAGGGCTAAAAGACCCAAGTACCTGGACTCAATTTCCCCAAGAATGTCATCTGACGCTCTGTAGTCTCCCTTAAGTTTTGCTAGGGAGTGGGAGTTTAAAGGGATTCATAATTTTCTATTTATGCTTCCCTTTTTCTTGTCACTGGCCACTGTTTCCAGAAAAAAAGTCATAAATTTCTGAAGGAAATCCCTGATTTTAGCAATGGAGCAAAAATCAAGCAAGTGTAAGAAAGCCTCATCACCTCTGGAAAATTAGGAAAGAAATAAAAATTCAATTGAGGAAGAGCAAAGCCAGTATTAATATCATAGGGTATGACCCTTTCCCATCCTTTGATATATCATTAAAAGTTATTAAAATACTTTAATAGACACTAGTTTTAGTAACGGCTATAGGTAGTGTTATAAACTCTTGTTCATAATTTTTAAAATTACTAAGGACATTAAATGACATTTGAAGGTCCAGAATGGATATGGGGTATATATGAAATTTAAAGTTTATTTAAAGGCTATTTAAAGGCTATTTTTTTCTCCAAATTCATTGTCACTTTCAACTAGCATTCATATAGAAATGTTAATTTTGATTTAATGCTAAAATGAGTTTTAAAAATTGAAAAAATGTGATATTTTTTCCTACCTTGAAAGTTAATCTAAGACTCTTCTTGTTTCTAACAGTTGTAACCATATATGTAGGGGCTTGACCTATTGTTCTGTTTTCAAGTCTTCCCTTTGCCAAGTGATCTTGAAGTATAAGTTGAACGTCCCTAACTCCAAAATACAAAATGCTCCAAAATCCAATATTTTTTGAGCACCAATATGACACCAAAGCGAAAACTCCACACTTTGACCTCAGGAGGATCTTTTTAGATTGGTTTCACAAACATTTTGTACCAGTGGCCTATACTCACTGCAGGGAAGCTGGACTAGATGATGACAGAGAGATACTGTTATTCTTTCACAACTGTTCTACTAATCCTTCAGCTGGAATTCTCATAAAAGTAATGTTTATGTATTTACTTTCCCTCAAATGTGTCTTTGTTAATTTGGTCATGTGACCTGCATATCTTTAAATCAATGACGAGTAAATACTAAAACAGTTTCTTGAACAGCATGCCAGCTGCAGTGAACAGAGACATGGGTGTGGAAAGTTTTCAAAAGGTGTTAGCATAGAGGATGCCATCGATATTGTTGCTAACACTTGGAACACAGTGACTAAAGACACAGTTGTGCATGCCTGACACAACCTTTAACTTCTGACCATGATCAATAATAATGATGAAAAAAGTAGTGACTTCAAAGGACTTAATATGTTAAGAAAAAAATTGTCTGTACTTCTTACATATGCAAAATAAAATACACCTTCAGAGTCTATCAGTAAGCTGGAAGAAGTGGTTATTAATGAGATTTTTATCATCAGTAATGATGCTTCAGTTGTTCATTTATTGACCAATGGTAAAATAGTCAAAATCGTTCTGAATCAAGATGATTTTGATTAACAGTGATGATGAAAATGATGTTGTTAACACTGCAGAAAAGGTGCCTGTGGATGACATGGTGAAAATGTGATAGACTTAGAATAAGAAATTATAGTTTCTAAAATCAGAGAGAGAGTTCTGAAGCAAAAACTACTGTTAATGAGGCAGATGACTCTGGAGAAAGCATTTTAAAAAGTCTGTGAGCACAATTTCTTCTCATTCCGGGAGGACCAACTTCCTGGTTCTTCAACTGTTTCAGATGTTTCTTCTTGTCTGAAAAACAAACTACACTGCACACTAACCTTTTAATCAAAACATAGCCTCATTGGTGGAGACTGAAAGCCTGCCGTTGTTTGTTGTTACTGTAGTTAACAGCTGATACAGGTGTTCTGGTGATGTTACTGTGCCACTTGTTTACTCTGAACACATTATGATTTCACTGTATTGGTGATATGTCTTTACTGTTAAGTACTTTTGTGTGCATATGTGTGTGAACATGTATAAGAAAATGATGGCTTATTGGTAGCATATAAGTTCAGAGTCAGAAATGATGGTGATGCCAAAAAAAAAAAAAAAACCCAGAGTGTCCATATGAATGTCTAAGGTAATGAGATCTTTGCTTTCTGATGGTTCAAAATAACACAAATTTGGTTTCCTGCACAAAAGTATTAAAATATTGTATAAAATTACCTTCAGACTATGTTTATGCAGAGGTCCCCAACCCCCAGCCTGTGGACTGGTCTGTGGACTGGTCTGTGGCCTGTTAGACACTGGGTCACACAGCAGGAGGTAAGTGGCAGGCAGTTCTGTCTTCTGTCAGATCAGCTGTGACATTAGATTCAAGCCCTATTGCGAGGGATCTAAGTTGTGCATTTGATTCCCACCCCTGCGTGTGGAAAAAAGATTGGGGACTGCTGATAGAAGGTGTATATAAAACACAAAATTTTATTTAGACTTAGGTCCCATCTCAATATCTTACTACAGATATGCAAATATTCCAAAATCTTTAACAAAATCTGAAAACTGAAACACTTCTGGTCCCAAACATTTCAGATAAGGAACATTTAACCTGTACACTATGATGGAAAGAGCATATTTTTCTGCTCTATTGATGTTGTCCTTGGACATCTTATGTGTCTTAACCAGGGGACTATTTAGGTAGTGTAGAGGTCTTAAATGTGCTTGCACAGTTGATTTTGTCTCTTTCAAGACTGTGATCTTCTATGTGAAGAGTATGCTCCTGTGTAACTGTGGGCTCTTCAGTTAGAGTTCCAGAACGGACATACATGGAGCCGACCTGAATTTAAAGGCTGTGCTTGATGCAATCCACTGAATTATATGATATTTTGTCATCAGTATTGTATGACAATAACTCATTAATAGAATATAAATATACTCTAGAAGCAAACAATTTTAATCCATGCCCCTGAGTATTTATGGTTTGTATATATGAAAGTCACTGAATGTCAGCAAAAGAGAATAAGGTGTTTTAGTACATTATGTAGTTTAAAAAGTCTCCAAACCACACTATCATTAGGAAATAAGAAATGGGACACTGTTAGTAGTTATATATTATGATGCCATTTATGTAAATGAATAAATGTAATACTCACATTGTGTCAGTCAAGGTTCTACAAAGAAACAGAACCAGTTTTGTGTATGTGTATGTATGTATATGTGTATCTATCTATTGACAGACCAATCATTTCCTTAAAAACTCTCTCCTTCTCTGAAAAAAACAAAACAAAAACCAAAATTTTATATATATATATATGTGTATATATATATATAGTGTGTGTATCTCTCTATATATTTATAAATAATATAATATAAATGCAATATATTCATATTTAAGGAATTGAGTGGTCTGTCAAGTTTCAAAATCCACAGAGTTAACATATAAGAATTGACCACCACAGCACATATATACATTCATTTGCTGTATGTTATATTCTGAAGTACATTTTCTTCCTCCCCTGATGTTATTTCTTATAGTCCTGTATCACTGTTTAGCTATTTAGAAAGGATTATTCATTGGTCTGACATGACTTCTGGGAAAGAAGATTTTAGAAGAAGGAAGGAAGTCTTTTCTTTCAATTCTGTAACTTCCCATATATTTTGAATTTTCTAACCATGTGTATATACTCTTTTTTGATTATTTAAGATATAATTATCTAATAGGGATGACAATGGATTATTTTGTTTACTTATATGCTTATATGGTTTTGAATAGCAAACAAAATTCAAAATGTATACATTTTTAAATGCACTTTTTCCCCCAGAAAGCTAAGGTATTTGCCTTCCTTACATTTAAAAAAAATGTTTTTAAAATTACTTTTTTGGATAGCACATTTTGGTTTATTTGTTAATGTATAATAATTTCTGAATACTTCATAGAATCTATGTCAATTGAATCCCATTTTGGCCTGAATTGTGTTATATAAAGTCATTTCTATAGTCTGATATAATTAATTTCACATTTACTAGTTATCTCTCACTTTTTCTGTGTCTTCCATCTGCATCTTTCTTACTATTTCTTCTTATTTGTGTCTCTCATTATCACCCCATTTTATAACACAAACATGCATACATAATTTTATAATATTTGAAAATTAAGTTAAAGTGTTATGTTAATATGTGTCATAGAAAAGGGTTTTCTCTGTTTAAAGGCAGTATCAATATTGATTAAAACTAATAGAAATATTTACAAAAACACTCATTTTGTGTCGGCAGGTGAATCCATTTCTTGATTTTTGCTGCTGCATGACAAATTTTCTCAAACTTAGCAGCTTATAACAGACATTTATTATCTTGTAGTTTCCATGGGCCAGGAGTCCAGGCACAGTTTAGCTTGGTCATCTTCTCAGGATGTCACAAGGATGCAGACAAAGTGAGAGTCAGGCTGCATGCTCATCTGGAGGCTTGACTGGGGAACATTGCACTTCCCAGCTCATTTAGGTTATTATAGAAGGCATGATGACATGATGGGGGGGTCCTATCTTTACTGCTTGCCAGCTGGGGCCACTCTCAGGTCTTAGAAACTGCCCCTAATTCCTAGTCAGCAATGAAATCACTTGTCATGTGGGCTTCTTCAACAAAACCATGACTTTTTTAGACCCAGAGGAAAGACACTAGTTCTAGTCTACTAAGACTGTCTTATATAATACAAAGTAATCATAGGGGTGACACCTCATTACCTTTGCCATTTTCCATCAGTCAGAATCAAGTCACAGGTTCCTCTCATTCTCAAAGGGAATTCATCAGCCAAGGTTCTCCAGGGAAACAGAATAAATAAAGCATGTATAAGATTTATTTTAAGGATTAGCTCACATAATTGTGTAGGTTGATAAGCCTGAAACCCAAACTGTCTGTCTGAATGCTGAAAACTCAGAAAGAAGTTAATGCTTCAGTCTTGATGTAGAATTTCTTCTTCTCTGAGACATATCAGATTTTTGTTCTCAGCACCTTCAGCTGACTAGACAAGACTCACCCTCATTATTCAGAGTAATCTCCTTTACTCAAAGGCAACTGATTATAGATGGTAAACACATCCACAAAATATCTATATGCAATACTTAGATTAATGTTTGATTAAACAATGCAGCACGTAGCCAAGAAACATAAATCTAATCATCACAGAAAGGAAATTACACAAAGGAGTGAACATAGGAACATAGGAAATCAGTAGGATCTTCTTAGAGTCCGCTCATCACAGAAAACATTTAGTTTGTTGTTGATTTGTCTTTAAATTATTTTTTGCGCCGGGCTCGGTGGCTCAGCCTGTAATCCCGCGCCTTGGGAGGCTGGGGTAAGTGGATTGCCTGATCCCGCGGGTTCGATACCTGCCTGGGCAACTTGGTGAGATTTCATCTCTACAATAAATCAAAAAATTAACTGGGCGTGGTAGCATGCACCTGTAGTTCCAGCTATTTGGAAGACGGAGGTGGAAGGATCGCCGGAGCCCAGCAGGTCGAGGCTGCGGTGGCCGGGAGCGGCCACTGCACTCCAGTCTGGGTGACAGAGTGAGACTCCAACTCAAAAAAATAATAAATAAATAATAAATAAATAAATAAATAAATTAATTAATTAATAATTTTTTGCCAGATAAGAAATACATGGAATCCTCTGATGGACAACATTGCTTTCTACCAATTTCTACAAAAAAAACTATGATGCACTTTTTCTAAGTAATAAACTAATAATTCTGAGGATAAACTGGAAATCCATAAAGAAGCTCCTTTTTTATCATTTTGACATTCAGCTTTTGAGTCAGAATGTTAGAAGTAGTCTAGAAGTAATATACTATCATACCACCATCTCTCATGCCAAAGATCAAAAGCACAAAAGTAACCAAAGAAGATTGTTTTATGACACACCCACAAATATTTTCTTCTTCCTATGCTAAGAATGATTAGGATGTGTTTACATCTGTGTGCATATATGTGAGCTGTAAGCGTGCTTATGACAAAAAAGAAACTTGCAACACAGCAGGTGAAATGATTCATAATGGTTGTGTCAGTCTGAAGTCAGAGTCAGTGAGGGGATACTCAAATCCTGGTCTTAGTCCAATGTCAGAACCTGCAGCCAAGGTCACAGCACATGAGTGGGTCTGCAAGATCACAGAAAAGTCTTTCCTGAGATTAATTGCAGGACTGAGCCAAAGATGACTGAAGGGGCAGTCTCTGGCATGGTCATTTATCAGAGATTTACTTGTTGGCTAATGATAGCAATAACAGTTTGTATCTGACAGACACAACTGGATATGTGCTGTGAGAAACTCTATATTTGAGCTTGGATTATACTGGATCTATGTAATTTCCTTTTCTATTGTTCAGTCTGTCATCACATTCCCTCTCAGTGAATTTTAGGCTTTTTTTTTTAAAGAAAAACAATTGATTTTTGAGGAAAAAATGGTGGAACACAGTTGAAAACCACATCAGGTTAACAGTTTTAATTCTTCTGCATTCTTTAGAAGATATTTTTCATATATACATGCATTTTCTAGATTGCTGTAATCATAGCAGAGATAGAATTCATTTTTTTCTTAAATTCTTTTAACAAACATTTTTGTGTTCTAAATTTCCTATTAATCTTCTATCTTTGTTTTTGTTAGTATAAAAAAGTATTTTCATAAAAAATATAAAAACAGATAAAGTAAACTTTGTAACTCATAATCTCATCACTATGCTATATTCACTAATAGCAATATTTTTATAGAATCATTATGTTATAAATACACATATACAAATAAGTATATTCACATTCTCATATGTGAATATACACATATGTGCACATATGAAAATGTGAATATACTTATTTGTATATGTGTATTTTATTAAATTGTATTATGTTTTCTCTTTCCTTTTTTTCTGCTTAATTTGCTGTATTGTGAAAAGTTATTTCACTAATTACTCTTTTAAAATACTACTTTAAATAGCTGCAGATTACTTCATTGCATAGCTTTATTTAACCAACCGCCTATTAAATATTAAATTTTATTTCAATTTTTAGTGCACTGAAAAGTACTGTGATGAAGATTTTATTGTATATCTGTTCTTAATCCTGGAAATAAAACAATAATAGTAACATTGCTGAGTTACACATTTGATGTATACATTTGATAACATAATTATGTATATTACAATTTCAAGGGTAATCACTAAAATAAAAGATATACAATATATTAATTCTGAAATAGAGAAGGAAGATAATAAAGAGTGAACTGCAAAAGTTAGGAATTAAAAAAGAAGCATTTAGAATATGTGTATCAACATACACAAAAGAAGACAGATTTAATCTAAATATATAAAAACTACATTGAATATAAAAGGTCTAAATTCTTCAGTTAAATGACACGGTAGCAGACTGAAAAAACAAACAAACATAACAAACTGAATGTATGCTACTCATGTAAGTCATTCAAAACAGAGTGAATGAAAACAAATATAGACAAATATATACCATATAAATCCTAATAACATAATGCTAGAGCAGGTATTTTATTATTAAATAAAAATTTCAAAGCAGTAATTACTAGATATAAAAGGATTATTCCTTAATAGTAAAAAGTTTCATTTGTCACATAATCACATAATTTTGCATTTGTATACCACTTAATAACATTGTCTAAAGTATTTTTTTAAAAGAAAAAACCACACAAAATTATACTATCTCTCTCAGCAAATCTTAGAAGAGGCAACAACAAAATCATTAAAGACATTGATCAACACAATTAACAACACTGATCTGATGAAAGACCCAGGAATGTGTATTAAACATTATAGATAGACTTTTTTTCAATATACACAGATTATTTAAAACTACTGATAATATACTGGCCATGAAGGCATTCTCCAACAATTATAATGAACTGAGTTCTGAATAAAATGTGTCTTCTGATAATAATTCAATTAAACCAATAATAAATAGATAACTAAAAACATCCCAGTATATTTGAGAATTAAGAAACAAATACTGGTCGGGCTCAGTGGCTCAACCTGTAATCCCGTGCTTTGGGAGGCTGACGTGAGTGGATTACCTGAGCCCGTGGGTTTGAGACCTGCCTGGGCAACTTGGAGACCCGCCTGGGCAACTTGGCAAGACCTCATCTCTACAATAAATCAAAAAATCAGCCGGGCATGGTAGCGCATGCCTGTAATTCCGGCTACTGGGAAGGCTGAGGCAGAAGGATCGCTGGAGCCCAGCAGGTTGAGGCTGCGGTGGCCGGGAGCAGCCACTGCACTCCAGTCTGAGCGCAAGAGTGAGACTCCACTCAAAAACAAAAACAACAACAACAACAACAACAACAACAAAAAACCCAAGAAACGAATACTTTTATTAAAAGCATCTCGCAGTAAAGTTGCCATTTTCCCCCTGTGGTGTACAGTTCTTTGCATTTTAACACATGATTTTGTTACCACTATCATAGTGAAATACAAAGCAGTTTCATCACCCTCCAAACTCTCCACTGAACTACTGTATCGTTAAGGTCATATGCTCCCATCTCTCATAGCCCATAGCAGCCACTGATTGCTTCTACATCCTTATGCATTTTACATTTCAAGAATGTTATATAAATGGAATCACATAGTATCCAGACTTTTGAGATTGACTTCTTTTACACAGCATAATGCTTTTGAGATTCATCCCAAGGCTTGTGTATTTTAAAAGCTCATTTCTTTTTCTTGTTGAATGGTATTCTATTGAATAAACACACAAATCATATTTGTTTATCTATTCTTAGAGAAGATCTGAGTTGTTTCTAGATTTTGGCAATTATGAATGCAGCCACTATGAACATTTGTGTAGAGATTATTGTGGAAACATAATTTTCCTTTTTATTTTCTTCTTCTTCTATTTATTTATTTATTTGTTTGTTTGTTTGTTTATTTAATCAGGTCTCACTCTGTCACCCATGCTGGAGTGCAGTGGCTTGATCACAGCTCACCACAACCTTGACCTCCTGGACTTAAACGATCCTTCCATTTCAGCCTCCCAAGTAGCTAGGAATTTAGAAATGCACTACCAGGCCTAGCTAATTTTTTGATTTTTTATAGAGACAAGGTCTCACTATGTTGCCTAGGCTGATCTCACACTCTTGGGCTCAAGCAATCCTCTCAACCTCTGCCTCCCAAGGTGCTGGGATTACAGGCATGAGTCACCGCACCCATCCTAATTATTCAATTCTTAGGATATTCAAAAGAGGGACTGCTTGATCATTTGGCAAGTATGTATTTATCAGTCTAAGAAACTACCAAACATTTTCCAGGAAAGTTGCACCATTTTGCATTCTTACCAGCAATGTTTTGAGAACTCCAGTTGCTTTACATCTTTATTTTAAGCTATTCTGATGGTTGCATAATGGAATATCATCATAGTTTTCTTTGCATTTTCCTAATCGTTATTCATGTTGAACATCATTTTTGTCATTCTTATATTTTCTTTGATGAAGTGACTATATGTATCTTTTGCAAATGTTTAAGTTGGATTGTGTATTTTCTTATTTTCTTCAGGGATCTTTATATATACTTTATATTCTCAATACCAGTTCTTTGTGGATAAGTAAAATAAAAATATTTTCTCCCTTTCTGTGTCTTGCCATTCTATTCTTTTCGCAGTGTCTTTCATAATCCAAAAGTTATTTTTTAAAATAGTGAAGTCCAGTTTATCATTTTATCTTTTATGAATTATGCATTGGGTATTATGTCTAAAAACTCATCGCAAAACCCAGGGTAACATCGATATCTCCCAGATATCAAAAGTTTTATATTTTTGCCTTCTATTTTTAAACTTAGAATTAATTTCTTTTAGTTTTTGAGTTAATTTCTGTATATTATACATTGCATGAAGTTTAGATTGAGATTCATTTATTTTGCTTATTCGTTTACCCGAATGTCTTGTTATTCTAATAATATTTGTTAAAAAGACTAGTCTTTATTTATTGAATATCTTTTAACTCTGTCAAAGATTAATTGGTCAAATTTGTGTGGCTCTATTCCTGGAGTCTCTATTTTATTTCTTTTATCCATGTGTTTTTGCCTTCATCAATACCACACTGACTAAAAATTTTACTGTAGATTTTTAGTAAGTCTTAAAATGGGCAGTGTGATTTCTACAACTTTATTCTTATCTTTCAGAATTCATTTAGCTATTCCAGTTCTTTTGCCTTTCCTTATAAGTTTTAGAATCAGTTTGCCTATATCTGAAAAAATAAGTTATGCTTGCACTTTGATAAGCATTACATTAACTCTACAGAACAACTTGAAAAGAATTAGCATTTTTAACAAGTTGAGTCTTCCAATCAATGAAAATTATAGGGCTCTTTGTATTTAGACATTTGCTTACTTCTTTCATGGGCATTTTATAATTTTGAGCATGTATATACTATGAATGTTTAGAATTATTGCCTCATATTTTATATTTTAGAGGTTACTTCATTTTGTGAAATTGAGTGATACTTTATTTTTTAAATAATTTTCAGATTCTAATTTTACATAGCTACTACATAAAGATAAGCTTGGTTTTCGTGTGTTGACCTGGTACTTAGGACCTGGCTAAACTATTAGTTCTAGAAATTAGTTTCTTTATAGATTCTTAGGGGTTTTCTACATAGATCATAGATAATTATGTTGTCTGTAAGTAAGAATAATTTTATTTTTTATTTCTTTTTTCTATTGTGCATGCTATTATTATTATTATTCATTTTTCTTGGCATATTGACCTGACTAAGGCAAGACACAAATGTTGTAAATCAATATTATCTCAACTTTCAGTTCCAAACAAAATAAAGTGGATGTACTTTTTCCTATTCCTCTCACTAAGTCCAACTATGAACATGATATATAGAACAAACATAAGAACACTCTGAAAGGTGGAGAGGAGAAGGCAGACTATTTAAGTGCCTTGGGACCTGAAGAATGGCATGGCAATGAATCTCTCCTGACCTTTTTTTGTTTATCTAATGTATCATTGACTGTGTATGGGAGAAGGTGGAAACTTGCAAACACCAAAGGGTACAAACAAATCCTCAAGGAAAACCTGCTCTCTCAAGCCAAAGGGCCAGGAAAAGGAAAAGGCTAACAGGACAGACAACATTTAGAGAGTTATTGCCCTACTTTAACCAACTAGCATGGACTCCACCTCCACTTCCATTAGTAAAGGCCAAGTAGGGAGCTTAGATTATTACACTTAACTCATTGTGATGTGTCACCCATCTTCTTTTAGGGTGATCATAAAAGGACCAGTGGAGAGGCAGGATGTTCACCCCTTTTCTCTCACTCATTGTGGTATCAATAAAGACTGAGAGTAGTAATGAGGTACCATTCCAAACTAGGGTAGCTTAAGCAGAGTCCTCATGGGGAGCCCAAACTACCACTTTACCTTTTTTCCCAAGGGACTCAAAGGAGACTAAGTGAGGAAACTGGATGTCCAACCCACTTGACAATTAGGAGTTTGTACCACCTCTTTTTCTTACCATTATAATGTCAGATGGTGCCTGCTAAAATAGTATATTTAAATTAGATTAATACAGACGCTTATAACACAATATCCAAATTGTCTAGGATACAGTTTATCAACAAGTAAGTGTCTAAACAAACTGTGCAAACTGTGGTACATTCATACTATGGAATACCGTTCATCAATAAAAAGGAAAAACCTTTTGGTGCATGCAGCAACTTGGATGAATCTAAGGGCATTATGCTGAGTAAGAGAATGTCATTCTGAAAAAGTAGCATTTTTAATTATGTTACATTTTCAAAATTATACAGATGAAAAAGTAGATCAGCAGTTGTCAAGGTTACTGATTGTGGAAGATAGGTTATATCCATAAAGGGGTAACACTAGAGAGAGTTTTGCTATAATGGGGTAGTTCGGCATCTTGATTGCAGTGGGATTACACAAATATATATATGGAACAAAAAGACCTGGGAGTAATTACACATATTATATCAGTTGTCCAGTTTTCATATGGTACTAGAGATACATTAGACATAATCGCTGAGAGAAGTTGAATGAAATTTACACGTAGTTTCCTGAATCCAAAAGTATTTTAACTAAGAAGTTTACAAAAAAAACCCCAAAAAACAACAAAAAAAGAGAAAACAATTGTCTTAGTCCATTTTCTGTCGATATAATAGAATAACACAGACTGAGTAATTTATTTAAACATAAGTTTATTTAGCTCATGGTTCAGGAGGCTAGGGAGTCCAAGTGCCTGACGCTGGGATTGGTAGGGTTTTCTCACTGTGTCAAAATATGGTGGAGGGCGTCACTTGGTGAGAGAGCAAGTGTGTGCCAGCTCACCAGGATTGTAGTCTTAGGCTCTTATCTAATATTCTTTATCTCCCAAAGGCCACCCCTCCAATTGCCATCTGCATATAGGTTTAGGGATTTTATGTTTAACTCATAAAATTTGGGGAACGAATTCAAACCATAGAAAGAATGTACTAAGAAGAAATAATGATGAAAATAATTTGAAGTGAATGATGATAAAATATACTCAAAATTGTGTAAGGCCCCCAAAACCACCTAAAGAGGAGAGTCTATAGCCTAAATTGCATAAGAAAGATGAAAACAATGGTTAAGAAAAATGAAGTATATATCTTAAGAAGCTAGAAAAAGATGAGCAAAACAGTTCAAAGAAAAGTTGAAGAAAGATAATGAACATAATAAACCACTTAAATAAAGAAACAAATGCATAGTGGAAAAGAATTAACAGTGCTAAACACAGTTACTTTTAGACAAGTATCATAACTGAGGAAATTCAAAACAGATTGACAAAGACAAGAAGAAAGGAAAGAAAAAAGAAAGAAAGGCCACCACAACAGAACATCAAACTTATTATAAATGTTACAGATTTTATAGCCATTAAACAATTATATAACATTATTATAAATAATAAACAACAAAATTTTTGAAGATTTAAATAAAATGTATGTTTCCTCAAACCTACATTTTTTTCCAAATCTGACTCTAGAAAATTAGAAAGCCAAAATAGTTAAAATCATTTAAAAAATATGTAATGAAGCCAGTATAGTAACATTTTAAATGGTAGAAGCATATTCACTGTAAATTTCTATGCTTGAAATTTATAATCATTTACACGCCAAAATAAAAAGTTTTGTACATAAGCATATACAGATGCACACGCATACACACATGCTAAAATTTCTTTTAAGCAAAATAAATCAAGCATTAAGAAAAAAATTTCCTATCTTGCTCAAAGTTTCAGTTTTCCAAAGAATAGAAATGCATAGCATATTCCTCAACTCATTTTTATTATGCTTGCATATTCTTGATACAAAAATCTGTCAAAGATATCTGAAAAAAATTGTTGACCAAATTTTTTATTCGTGAATTTACATGTGTTGTCTTTGAGCAACATATTAGTCAACTGAATCTAAATTTTAATGGGTGTATATACTTGTGCATAAACTTAATTATGAAGCTTGGTTTGACATCTAAAAAATCAACCAATGTATTTCTTTTTTTTTTTTTTTTGAGTTGGAGTCTCACTCTGTCGCCCAGACTGGAGTGCAGTGGTCGCTCCCGGCCACCTCAGCCTTGACCCACTGGGCTCCGGCGATCCTTCTGCCTCAGCCTTCCGAGTAGCTGGAACTACAGGTGCACGCTACCACGCCCGGCTGATTTTTTGATTTATTGTAGAGATGAGGTCTCGCCAAGTTGCCCAGGTGGGTCTCGAACCCACGGGCTCAGGCAATCCACTCACCTCAGCCTCCCCAGGCGAGGGATTACAGGCTGAGCCACCGAGCCCGGCAACCAATGTATTTCACTGCTTTTATAGACAAGAGATAAAAAATTTAATATTAATAGGCGAAAAATAGGCAAAATTCAATATCAACGGACAGGTTTTAAAAGATGGTTGAAAGTCAGAACTGATATTTACTGTCTCAATCTAAAATAAAAGTTTTCTACAAATAAATGACCAAACACACTATTGTAAACATATTTGATGGTAAAATATGGTTATTTTTTATAACAAGACCAGAAAGTCTGCTATAATCATTTCTATTTAACATTTTATTAAAAGTTGAAGTCAGCCCAACAAAAGAAAACAATGTATAAATTATGAAAATAAATGAAAATGTTATTATTCACAGATAGTTGATGTGCTAAAAATATTTAAATATCTATGGTAAGCACATAAAAATTAATAACAGTTCAACAAAGTTGCTGGTACCAATTCAATAAATTAATAAAGCAACTGTTTTTATTTATTCCCTACAAACAGAATATTACATTTAAAACTGACATCATTCACAATTGCAGTAAAAATGGCAGCAATCTAAAATAAATTCCACAAAGGTGTGCAGAATAATTACAGAATTTATCATGCTACATTAAAGATAACCTAAGTAAATGAGGCCTTAGTTGTATGAAACAGTTTACACACAATCAGCATTACCAAGAAACTTCTTAGAAATACAAGTTCTTGGGCCCCACCCCATAGTTACTGAAGCAGAAACTGTGAAGGTGGGGCCCAACAACAACAATGAGTAAAGTCCTCCAGGTGGTCCCATCCATGCTGAACCTGAAGCTACTGATCTGGAGGTGTGAGCTATTAATACAGGTAGCATTGCTTGTCATCACAAAGTAAAAACCATGCACATGCCAGTCAACAGTAAGTTGTAGCCTACAATAAGAGGCTATAAAATAATACAAATAAAATGAACAGAAACACACAATATGGATGAATATTGTGTATTCATAAGTAAAGAAAAACACAATATATTCTATTTGTACAATGTGCAAAATGAAGTTATACTGTTTAGAAATGCACACATGGGTGACAGATCTAAAAAAAAAAGCAAGGACATGAGTTCCTCCTTTCTCCTGTATGTTATATTTAACAATAAAAATGTCTAAAATTAAAGTTAAGAGATGTGGAAATTATATAAGGGAATTCTGACACTTACTGAAGACATATTCTTCAAGGAAAGGATAAAACAAATGGAGGAGAAGCAATATTTAAAGAAATAGTAGATAATATGGTAGTATGACAGATGGAAGAAAGAAACCTGTATCTTCATACAGAAAATAGTCACTAAGAGCTAAACAGGATAAAAATTCTCACTGACCAAAAAATAATCATGAAAACTAAGATCAAGAAAAGAAGCAAGTATTACAAACTTCCAGAAAGAGGGGAAAAAATAGTTGTAAATGGAATAGAATCAGATATCATTATTATTATTGACAATCCAGATGCATAAAGACAATGGGACAATTTTCTCAGTATTTTGAGAAAAAGTAACTTTGAATCTGGATCTGTCAAAAGTAATGTCCAAATCTGAGAAAAAGGATAGTGTCAGACATGCAGGGATATAGAATATTCACTATCACAGACCTTCTCTTTTAGAATCATTACAGGATGTATGCCAGAGACACGGAAGATGCCTGAATCACTTACTAAACTTAGACTTTCTCTAAAAAACAAAAACAAAGAATAAATAAAAGAATAATACTCAGAGTTTCAGCCTTAATCCAAAAGGCTGCATACATTCTCTGAAGAAGAAGGTTACAAATAGTCTAGTTGTTTAAAATGGAGTTTCTAATAAATTTCTGCAATGCTCTTTTTTTAAAGCATTTTGTTCATTGCATTTATTTACTATGAAATTTATGTCCTTCTCTGAATATTTGACTTCTGCATGTTTTTGGCTATGATATTCTCTGATCTGATTATTGTCTCACTGTTTTCTATTTTGTGAAAATTCTTCTAAATTTCTAGTATGCTAATGCTGCTTTTGATATTTTCTGTTACTTTTCATGTAATTTACATTTTTATATTTCTTTCTGGGTCTTTGGAAGGGAGAAAAAGTAGATACATGTGCTTGGTGCATCATCTCATACACTATTAAAACTGCATATAGTAGGTTTCTATGGAAGATTTTATTCAAAAGATTGATTCAGCTGCTAATTCAAACTTGTTCAATGTAAAAATGAAGAAATTGTAGACCAGAGTAGGGGAATGATTTGCCCTGGTAGAAGCATGAGTTGGAACAGAATCAATATGAAACTTTAGTTCTTCCTGGTGCCAAAACAGTTTTCACTGGATCATGCTGCATATATAGTTTAATTAATACTATTTATTGTATACAGTATTAAGTAAATATATACCTAAACTTGTATATATATATATATACACACACACACACAGTCTATACTAGGTGTTTATCAAAGTAAAAATAACTATAAATAAATAATTAAATATTAGGAATTAGGAAAGCAAATATTAAACTTCTACAAGTATGAAATCACTACTTTCTATAATTCTCTCCAAGTGCAACTTTCTCCCTCTACCCTGGACACCAAGGAATAGTTGTACATAAAGAAATAAATTATGAAAAACTAAATTTGTCTATTTTGCCAAATCTCTTGAACATGAAACTAAATCCAATGTGGCCCATTCTATAACTCATTTCTGCATCTCATGGTTGGTAGTGATTACAGTTGGTATTGACTGATCACGTTGTGTTCCAATAGAGACACAGTGGTAAGTGCTTTAAAAATGTAAGCCATTTTACAAATGAAGAAACTGAGGCCACTATTAGTTTAGAGAAAAAGATACAACACACACACAGGGGACAAAGATGGAAACAATAGACAATGGGGCAATCCGAAAGTGGGGAGACAGGAAGGGAGCTTAAGGGTTAAAACTAGCCCTGGGTACCATGTCCACTACCTGAGCGATGGGCTCAGTTGAAGCCCAAGCTTCACCATCATGCAATATTTCTATGTAACAAATCTGCACTTGTACTCCCTGAACCAACAAAGAGAAAATTTTTAAATGTACAAGAGCACACAAATTTAAAGGCCTGTGTGAGTCACTAAGCTACATTCAGAATCCCTCTACATTCAGAATTAATCAGTGATGTATTGATAAATGTTTAGCAACAGACATCTAGAGGTGAGGATGGTGGAGACCCAAAACACTGCATTGTAGCCTTAGTTGATTTCTGTGCTGTAAATATGCCTGCTGTGGTTGATTTTAAGGTACCAACTGAGGTCTATGAAAGAGGTGTTGGGAAGATTGTTTAGAAACACACAATTGTATTGCATTCCCACTATGTGGGTATAATAGAACACTAATAACTCAAGCATGAAGCCATAGTAAAAGGTAGCAAAGTCATTAGAAAATTGTGGATTTTTAGCATGCATTATCTTTGTTTGTAATACGTCATTTAATTGTAAGTTTCCTAAATTTGATTTTAGCAAACCAGCTTCCAAAATTTCTGAGAATTTAACAACCACCCCTTGGAAACTGGTATGAGTTAACTTTAGTCCAGTACAGGAGTTAATCATGAGTGTTTTTGTCCTACCTATATTTCTGGAGTGCAATAAATACTTCTAGTTATCAATTGATTTTGCTTATGAAAATATCTGTATATTATATTGCTTTATCATTTTAAAGGGGTTGTATTTGTTTGTTTTGAGTTATGGTTTGTTACCTTGATAATTTTTAAAGTCAAGAGCCATAACCCATTGTAGGGCATAGCACAGAAGTAAATTAATGATATTTAAGTGATATGTATCATCACATATACCCGTGTGCACACCCATACATGGAAAGAGCATTTCTATCAATCAATCTACATGTGTGCATACACAGAAAAAATAAATTTGGGAAAATGAGTTAACATTTTAAGATAATATTGCCACAAAAGGTATTGTTAGAAAGTACTTGAAGGCTTTGGGTTTATGATACTGTATGTATCAGTACTAACTAAAGGGTGAAATTTGATTCACTCAAAGTTAAATCTGACTCCTCATCTGTGGAAAGTTCAGTAGTGTAAACAGATAAATGATGGTCTCTGGTTGAAGCTTCTGCTAAGAACATTTCTCTTTCAGACACAAACTCAAGACAAGGTCATTGATTGTGTTCCATAAACATCCTTTTCTATTATGCATGGCTTCTGCATTTTTGCCTTGAGATGCTTTTCATTCAAACTAACACTTATCGTTCATCTGTCTGTACCTTCTATAGAATGTCTTATTGTACCACTGAACAGTTCAAAATAAATGACTCCTTTACTGGAAGGTAAATAAGACTCTTGAATTTTTCTGATATTGAAGTAATTATTATTTGGTTCAAAGCTATTAAAGGTAAATGACATTTTAATGTTATGAAATAATTTTAGCTTTAGCTCCAAGTTCTACTGATGATATTAAATCCTTATTTAATTTGATTTTATAAATATGTGTGCGAGTGTATGTGTTTATGTCCACAAATATATGTTTCAAGGCTATCATGGAAGACTATTAGAGTATATAATGAATTGCTGTACTTAACTATTAAAAACAAATTTTAATTCACTTTTTAGGTTTATATGCTTATCAAAAAGAATAATAAAATTTTTTGTCCATATCTCTAATTCTGACTTTTTTACATTATAAAAATACTTTTTAAAAAACTGAACATTAAGTGGCTATCTTAATTTCACATTATAAAACCTACTTTTTTTTGCTGCAAGGAAATTTATATAAATCAGGTGGAAATACATGCCTGCAAAATATTAGGTTCTTTATCACCAGAGGTATTTGGTATAACTTCGATGACTACATATTAATTTTATGATAGAAGAGATTCAAATATCAGATGAGTAGGGAACAAGTGACGGGAGAGCTGAGTGATTTAAGTTACCTTTAATATCTCTGGAATTTAGTATCTCTGGATAACTGGAATTGCCTTTTCTTCTCTTCTTTCTTGTTATACTGTAATAAAAGCATTCAATAATTCTCTCAGAACAAAAGTAGTGCCATGTGTTTGTTTGTCAATCATATATTTGCAACATCTGCCATAAGTAGATTAAATCTGAAAGAAAAGAGCTCTATGTGGTGGAAAACACATTGGATCAGCAACTGAAATACCTGAATTGCTGTCCCAACTCTACCATTAGAAACTCTAGATGCTGAGAAAGCTATTAGGCTCCAGTGTCCTCTATATCAAGAGAGGGCTGGTCTTGTGATTTCTAAGTTTGCTAGGAGCTCTTAAACTATATGGTGCTAATATCTTCTCTCTATCTTAATTATCTCCAAATGTGAGATGGGCTATACTTTCTCAATTTTTGCCACTTACTATCAAAACTCACATAAAGAAAAGTGTTCCCTGTGTGAACCTCATTTGCTGAATTTTAGGTTCAAGCTAAAAAATCTGTTTATCAATTTGGTGCACTAACCTATTTGAGGACTAGAATCGGCTTCCTGGAAAAGATTGCCAAGAAAAGCTTAAAACCAAGTATGTCTAGCTAATTTGTTTTACAAAGTATTAGAAATGTAGGTGCAAGGAAAATGTTTTGCGTATTGTGCTATCCATCCTTTCTATTTTGCTGATGTCACACTGAGGTGTCAATTAAAGATGATATGTGCAAATCATTTAAAGCCCCAAAGAGAAAAAGGAAAAGGTTACCAAATATAAGGTCATGCCCAGGCAATTAAGGAAGCAATAAATGGAAATTATAAATGGCAGGCAAACCAAGCCCGTAAGAAATGATATGAGCTTCAAATCCCAGAGACTCTCCTTTAGGTGGGCTGCCTGGATCCTCGCCTTCATGCAGAACATATCATGAATTGAATGACGTCTTTTAGAAACACAAGCATCAGATACAGGGTGGGTTTCCTGCTGTATTGTTTGGTGTTGATAAAGATTATTACTCTAGAATTGAAATTTTTAAAATGTCTTAGTACTGAAAAAAAATGAGAAACTTTTCTAATTATAGACAGCTATTTCTTTCAAGAACCAAGCATAGGGTAGACGGGATATGTAGTAAATACAAATGTATACTTCTTATATTATAGACAATCATGCATTCATATAACACTACAACTCTTTGAGCTATATTATATTTGATGCTTAAACACAGTGCACATATATATGCTTAAAGGAATGGCATCAGAATATAAGCTTATGTTGCTTCAAAGCAAATACATCTAACTTCACTTTAAAAGAATCTTAAATATTGTAAGGTAAAGAGCAAAATCATGGATTTCGCAGCAACTTGGATGGAACTAGAATCTATAATACTGAGTGACCTCTCACAGAAACAAAGATCGGAGTATCACAGGTTCTCACTCATATAGTGAACCTTGAACATCCAACGTAATACTATAAGAAAATGACTGACAGTGGTGGGAAATTACGGGGAGGGGAGAGGAGGGTGGATGGGATTAATGATACTCAATATCTGTCTGGGGACAGGGAGACACCTCTTATTACCAAGGGTGTCTGAAGGAAGCATATTTGTATATCTAATCCTTAACTGTACCCCACAATATGATAATAAAAAATACTGATTAATATTAAAAAAAGAAGAAAAATAAATAAATAAATAAATATTGTAAGGTTAATTTATTAGTTTTGCTGCTTCCTAATAGCTACAAATGAAAAAGAGACATGGATGAAAAACATCAAGTATATTATTTTTAAAAGGCCAGATAAAAATAAGAATCTAGGTGATCATTTAACCTCTACTGAGTTTTTGACATTGTTATCAGTTGCATAATGTAGTACTTGCCAGAGTAAAACCAGATGATCCTGACAATGCCATGATTTTAGTTGAATTTAGTTGCAACACTTGTCATTTCTGCCCAAAACACAGTGTGACACCCGAAGGGATTCAGAGCATTAAAGTAGTGTGGATGTTGGTATTGCCTGTTGACAAGTGGTGTGGTAGGAGTGGTTGACCATACTCTTTTTAGAGGGAAGCAATTTGCCTTCATTGCAGTTTAACAAGCAAGTCAGACCTTTGAAGCTGGTGTCACCTAAGCAGACAAGAAAAGAACAGAATTTAATGGTGGGTATATTAAAGGTTGTATGTTTTCTGGGGGGGATTTAAGTGTGCCAGACATTTCTCCTTCTGCCTAGAAAATACTCATTTTTATTCTCCACAGGTCATCCTTCTGCTCCCAGCTTATATGTCACTTTCGAGAACTTTCCTGATTCTCTGCCTAGGCTGACTGCTAGACTGCTCTTTGTATGAAACTTCACAGCACCCTGTTTTTCCTGCTGTATTACTTATCACATTCTTGTTTAGTGTGTATTTATTTTTCTATTTCCCTACTAAGCTCAAAATTCCAAGATGGCAGAGACTCAGACCATGTATCTCTTGTGCTCGATAAAATGTTTAGTTTATTCTAGGCATGGTGCAAATATTTGTTATGGACTTCCTTCTCTAATACCTAATGAATACAGAAAATGCATATTTGTTAACACATTCAGAGTAGTTATCAGAGCATCCTTTATAAATAATTAGAATTGAGATTGTGGGAAAGAGAGAAAATTCCTATTTAGTATATCCTGATTTTATTTTATTTATTTAACTTTTAATTTTTTTATTTTAAAGATGTGGGGTACCATTTAGGGTTAGGTACAAATGTTCATTATGCAGGTACCCTTGTTGATGAGGTGTGCCCCCCTTCCCCAGGCAGACTCCCACTACTGCCAATCCTGCTTCCCCATCCCCTTCCTGGCAGTCTCCTGCTACTGCCAATCCTTTCCTTATAGTATTACGGTAGCTGTTCAAGGTTGGCTTATGAGTGAGAACATGTGATACTTAGTTCTTTGTTTCTGTGAAAGATCACTCAGTATTATAGACTCTAAGTCCATCCAGATTGCTGTGAAGTTCATGATTTTGTTCTTCTTTATGGCTGTGTAGTATTCCATCGTGTATATGTACCACATTTTTTTAAATCCGGTTGGTTCCATGTTCTTGCTACAGTAATATACCAGCAGAACTCAAATCACTCTATAAAAAAGATACCTGCACACATATATTGATCCTGCTTTTAAACTTTAGCTTTAGACCTTAAAAAATAGGTGATAATAGCAATAATATTCTGAATGTATGTACATTTTGGAGTTTGCTCAGTATATACGTAAATAGTGAGGCACTCAAATATGCATATATTTTGCTCAGGAACCATTTTGGGGGGTGGTGGATGAGGGTCTGAGATAGTCTCTGACTACAGTCAACCGTTGGGTCTAGTTGGTTCAGGTAACTCCTTTCAACAACAGCTTAAATGTTTATTAAAACTCAAGGATTGAGAAAAACACAACAGGACTAGTTGAGATGAATCAAATTCACATTATGAGATAAAATATGTACAATATAAGAAGATTAAATTAAGTATAAAATATTCAAGCAGAAAAACTGAATTATAAGATTTATGGTAGTGTTAATTTGGTTTCTTTTTTAGTAGGGTTTTGGAAAAAAATGTGGTCATAAAGATCATTGGGAATTATTGGAAAGGGTAATGATTAACCTAAAGTAATATATCTCTAATATTGTTTTTTAGAATTTGTGAAATTGCATTAAAATATTGAAAGTACACTTGACCCTTGAAAAATGTGGAGGCACCAGGCTCGGTGGCTCAGCCTGTAATCCCGCGCTTTGGGAGGCTGAGGTGAGTGGATTGCCTGAGCCTGTGGATTCGAGACCCACCTGGGCAACTTGGCGAGACCTCATCTCTACAATGAATCAAAAAAATTAGCCGGGCGTGGTAGCGCACGCCTGTAGTTTCAGCTACTTGGAAGGCTGAGGCAGAAGGATCACCGGAGCCCAGCAGGTCGAGGCTGACAGAGTGAGACTCCAACTCAAAAAAAATAAAGATAGAAAAATGCGGAGGCTAGGAGTGTCAGCACCCTCTCCCCACTCACAGTTGGATATTTACATATAATTTTTGAATCCCCCCAAACCTAACTACTAATAGTGGGCTATTGATATTTTTAAATATTTATATTATAGATGTTATATATGTTACTTATAAAATAGTCAATTAATATATTTTATATATGTATTGTACACTGTATTCTTACAATAAAGTCACCTAAAAAATGTTATTAAGAAAATCATTTAAAAATGTTTTCTATTCATTAAGTGGAAGTGCATCATCGTAAAGGTCTTCATCCTCATTGTTTCATGTTGAGTAGGCTGAGGAGGAGGAGGAAGAGGAAGAGTTGGTCTTATTGTTTGGAGGGTGCAGAGGTGGGAGAGGTGAGAGAGGTGGAAGAGGTGAAAGGCGAGGCAGGTGTGACAAGCATACTCACTGTAACTTAAATAGAAATTCATCATAATTTCTGTCTGAAATTTTTGCTATTTAATTTCTCTAAAAATGTTTCTGTATGGTACCCATCCTTCTTTCACTATTTGCTTTATTTCAGTGTCTTTATCGTAGAAGCATTCCTGTCCTAAAAGAAGTCAAAGCAGTTTTGAATAATCCAAATTCTTTTGCCAGATTGTCTAATACCCATTTGTTTTTTAGCACTGCTTCTACATTTTCTTCATCATTGTCAGGTACTTGTTCAGAGGAACTCGTCTCAATCAGGTCGTTGTCTTTTAATTCTTCTAGTGTGGTATCAGTTAGCTCTTGAATTTCTCTTCAAGATGCTAACCATGAAATGCGTCACCTTTTAACTCGTCTGTTATATCCACAATTTCTTTCAGAATTTTCTTGATTGGCTATGTCATCAATGCTGTCAAGTCATCCCCAACATCTGGGTATAGTTTTCTCTAGCAGGAATTTATTGTTTTAGACTTGATGGCTTTTACCACTTGTATAATGATGGCATCTTCAGAGGTGTAATTCTTTCAGACTTTCTTGATGTTCTCTCTATCAAGGTTTTCTTTTATAGCATTGACAACTTTTTTCATAGAGTATTATGTGTAATGATCTTAAAGGTCCTAATAATTCTGTAATCTCGAGGCTCCATTAGAGACTTTGTGTTTGGGGGCAAATAAAATACTTCAATGCCTTTTGTGTTCAATTTATGGAGTTCTGGGTGGCCGGGGCATTGTTCAATATCAAAAGGATTTTAAAAGACAGTCCCTTACTGGCCAAGAGTTTTCAGGATTCAGGAACAAAACATCAATGGAATCAATCAAGAAAGCAGGTTCTTACTGTTCAGGCTTTCTTGTTGTACAACCAAAAGACTGGGCAGCTTGTAGTTACTTTTTCCTTGAGAGTTTGCAGCTTTATAGATAAGTGCAGTCCTGATCATAAAACCAACTATATTTGTATAAAACAGCAAAGTTAACCAATCCCTTCCTGCATTAAATTCTGATGTTTGCTTCTATTCCTTACTATAGTATTCCAGAATAGAGCACTTTCATCTGCATTAAAATCTGTTCAGGCAGAGAATCTTTCTCCCAATGATTTTCTTAATGGCATCTGGGAGCTTGTGTATTGCCTCTTGGTCAGCTGCTTCTTCTGTTATCTCAACATTTTTAATGCCAAATCTTTTTCTTAAATTATCAAACCATCTTTTGCTGGCATTAAATTCTCTAACTTTAGATTCTTCGCCTTTATTTAGCTTTAAATTTTCATATAATGACTTCTGTTTTTATCAAATTATATAAGATTCTATAGTTATACCCTTCTTAGAGCAATCTTGCATGTTTAAAAAGATGCATGTTTAATACATTATAAAGATATTTTACAAGAAGCTCAAGATTATATGGTTGCTGGTATAGCTGCAGCAATAATTTCTTGAATTTACTTTTCTCTTTCCCTCTCTTTCTTTTCTCTACTCCTTTCTTCCTTCTTTCCTTCTTTCCTTCCTTCCTTTCTTCCTTCCTCCCATGGTCCTTATGGTGTGTCAATTTATCTTGTAATGAGGGGCAACTGCAATTGCAGACCTTAATCTACAGTACATAGCAAGTGATTTATCTATTTTTGTTTTGCAATATCATGCCTTTTCTCTGCTTCTTGGGAGCCCTTCCAGCATCACTAATGACATTTTATATGCATACCATATTGCTATTCAGAATTTATGGTATTACACCTGACACAAAAAAATACACCAGAACCATGAGAGCTTACCATATACAGTCTGAGTTTATGTGTATAAGTTTTGGTAATTTTAACTTTTTATAAAAAAATTATTTATATTTTAAGGTAGTTAATGATAAAATAGTTTAGCATCCACACATATTTTATTCATTGACATACCTAGCATTTTCTTAATTTTTTATATGTCTAGGTTGCAAGGTTTTTGTGAGAGTATTTTTAAATTTTTAAAAATCCACAAAAATTCCATATATATATGTATGTGTGTATATATACATATATACACACACATGCATATATATACATTTTTTTAAAGATATGGAGTACAATTCAGGTGAGGTATACAAATATTCATTATGCAGGTACCCTTGTTGATGAAGTGTGGCCCTCCCTCCCCTGGCAGTTTCCGTAAACTGCCAATCCCACCCCCTGGCCCGGCAGTTTCCCGCTACTGCCAATCCCTTTCTTATAGTATTATGATAATTGTTCAAGGTCCACTTATGAGTGAGAACACATATGGTACTCTGTGTTTTGTTTCTGTGATAGATCACTGAGTATGATCAACTCTGAATCCATCCAAGTTGCTGTGAAGTCCTTCTTTATGGCTGCATAATATTCCATTGTATATATGTACCACTTTTTTTTAATCCAGTCCAGCTTCAATGGGCAACATGGTTGGTTCCATGTTTTTGCTATTGTGAATAATAGAGCTGCAACAAACATATATGTGTAGGTTTCTTTTTTGTAGAATGATTTGAGTTCCTCTGGGTATATTCCCAATAGGGTGATTGCAATAGGGAAGGTCAATTTCTAGTTCTTTCAGAAATTACCACATTGTCTTCCAAAGAGGTTGCACTAGTTTGCATTCC